>JARACY010005198.1:0-22879 GCA_029255725.1 Scrobipalpa atriplicella | reverse complement strand
GAAAGTCAGATGTTACCTGTTATGACAAAGTAATTTGTATTATAGTATATGGTGAATTTTGGAGTAAAGTGGTCTCGCATTGGAGAGAGTTTTCTTTACTTGTGTACATATTGTGTTGTTAAATTATAACTGTTGCTTTATTGTAAATATTCTGTTATAATATTGCATTGTGTTTCGTCGTAGATATAGGTTTAGTAATTTTAAAATTTTATTTGATATTGATTAAACCATTACAAAGCTTATTTTATGATTTAATGATGTTATTCCTTTTTTATCTATCAACGAACTGCATTTTTTTCTATTCGTTTGAGTTTCTGACAAAGGTTATTATTATTATAATTGTCTTGTGTGACTATTTTAAAATCATTTAAAAAATAATTTCTTAAATATATTATTATTACATTTAATGATTCGTTGCAAGATTTTAGTACATATAATTAAAATATTTTTATACATTGACCATACATACTTTTCTGTTTTTGAAATTATTCGCTTAATTTCATGTTTTTATTATCATTTTTAAATATATCGTATAAAACCCCCAAAGAAAATATTACCGTTTGACATCTTTATTATTAGCCGTTATCCATAAAATTGTACATGTTTAAGTAAATGCTGTGGATATAAGTAGCATGGGCATGAATGATTACGAGAACATTGATGCTGGTTGGTATAACTTATATGTATAGAAGTTTTTGGGTATAACATCTTGAACTAATTTGTTGAATGCTTGTTGAAAGGGCACTACTTATTATAATGAATGATGTAATCAATATTTGGGGATGCCAATACGGACGCGCATGTCACTATTTAATATTATCTTTCGGATCATTTGTTTGGCGACGCAGATTCGCAGTAGCCGTTTGTAAATTATATATAAGAAAACTACTTTGTCTACTGTCTTCCTCTTTGATTGAGGATGACAAATTTCAGCTGGAATTGAATCGCCATATTTATAAGAGATGTGATATCTCACAATATAAGATCCAAATTTAAGCCAGCCGTTGGCAGATAAGTAGGAAACCTCAAATTCTTCATTGTGTAAATTTGGATAGTATAATGTTGAATGTAATACCTGTTATATTTAGACACCAAATATATTTAGCGACTACAGCTGCGGTATTTCAGGAAGTAAACTTAGGCTTCAATTTGACATGCACAATTACATGTCATTAGAAACTATCGATAGTGTTTGTCGATAATGATGGATGATAAATGACCCAAATTATAAATAAGAACTAGATTATTTCACTGGATGTGAAAATAAACAGCTTCTCTCCTGTCAAAACGTCGCTATTTAAAAGTGGTTAACCAGGGGTCTTCAACCCGCGGCCCGCGGGCCGCATGCGGCCCGTGGAGCCTTTGCTTGCGGCCCGGCGGGTCAAGCAGCTAAACTTTTAACTAACTAAATTTATTTTTATTCATTTGAATTTTTGAAATTTAAAAAACCTTCATTTTAGTCTAGTACCTCTTACTCTCTTTGCATCGATATTGCTAATAGTTATGAAATGATTCCATTCTACACGAAAATCCTACAAATATTATAAAATTAGTAGATAGTTTGGATGTTTGAAAGATTGGATGTTTGTTGGATGGATCGCGAGATGAAACTTGGCTCACATGGTTAGGTTCTGGAATAGGACATAGGCTACTTTTTACCGCGGAAAAACCTTAATTTTCACAGGAAAACTCATTTAACGCGGGTGGAAAGCTAGTAGTTATTAAAACAAAAATACGCACAAGTAAGTTGACTCAATTGGCTCCCTACGCCCTACGCCGCGTGAGCGTGAGGCAAGACGCGGGCGAACCTCCCCCGAAATTTGTTGTTATGTTAATTTGTTGGTAACATGTAAAAAAATCCAAATTTAAAAGTATTGTGTTATAATGTAATTTTTAAATAATTATAAAAAAAATATTGGTAAATATATTTTTTTCTTGAATTGCGGCCCGCCAAAAACTTTTTTAAGGAAATTTGGCCCGTGGGGTCAAAAAGGTTGAAGACCACTGTGGTTAACTTTTACTTACTATTTTAAGAAATTAGCATGGCACAATATAATTAATTACCTGTCTAAATTTAAATTGTAAATTTAATAATTCGATGACTAAGATCTATGTATGATGTGTGTGTTCTAACGTCGGATTGAATGCGCAGTTTAAAATATTAATAATAAATCCACCTCTTTAGTATATAAAATTAAACGGCAGAGAAAACGATGATGCTCCCTACAGGTTTTATACTGTTACGTTCGGGACCACCTCAAGCCGCGGCTCATAACCGGACCGTATATGTATAGGTACAACAGCTCGTGTAGGTACGTACTTTCATTAGTCGTGTATTTTATCTCGGTTCCATAGTCGTTGTGTTTACCTTTACTTACTGAAAACAAAATTGCGATTTCTTAAATATTGACTGGCAACAAAAAAATTGGCAATAAAGATGGTATAACTAAAGTACTTAAAATATGGGGGTTTTGCTCACTTTTAGATGTTTGATATAATTATAATGTCTACTCACTCCTGTCGTAATTTATCTAGTAATTCGATATTCTCACAAACACCAACAATAAATTGATAGCAAGTAGTCTACACTTAAAAATATATTGTGATGTGTTATAATTACCTACCTAATGATGAACGTACAAATAATATATAGAGAATATCCATAAAAAACCATAAATGAATAACTGTAGATGATATAAACATATTTTTATACTTACCATTATGTAATAGTTCTGAAGAGTAGGCCACCGACCAATTTCGTTTGACTTTGTTACTTGAATTTTATGAAGAGAAATATTTCGTCTCAGTTGAAGAATTATATTAGTGAGATAATAAAGCTTTACGTTATCTGATGCCTGTAACAATAGCAGTGTACATTTCATTCCATTTGTTTTATAGAGGAAACTTAGGCACGTTGTCCACTACGCTAGCATACAGCGCGCGCGCAGTGGGCGTCTAACTATAAAGTACAAGTGATGGCCTTGGGACGCGACGACGCACGTTGCGGTTAATAGTTTGGCGGGACGACCCACTATTTACAATACATAGTATAATTGAAACGAAATTAAATACATATTTATCAGATCGCTAGATGAACAACAATTCCTCAAACGATTATGTAAAAGACAATCAAATTGTACATAAAGGCTATATTTTTTGCAGATTTACGAACATATAGTATCACCGAGATTGGATTACTCGTTAAATTGGTTTTCTGTAAATGTAAATAACTTGCAGTAGAAACGCATAGGTGCCTCAATATAAACTACATATTTTTCTCATTGGAAACGATTAATGTTAAGGTATAAGAATAACGTTAAAATAGTACTAAAATAAATGCAACAGATATTTATGGCTGGAAAAGCAAGTCCGTTTTAAATGTAGTAACATAAAAATGTATATCCGTTTGATGGTCTACTTTTACAGTACAAGTCTTCTTACATAAGGATGTTACTTCCATCCATAACAAAAAAGCAATCGTGTCGATTTTCCAAGAAAAGCACTGTCTTCCAACACGAACATTAATGATGTATTAGGTGGTTGATCAAATCGGAAAACAAATGACATTAATGTAATAATTAGTATCAAAATACACTTGCCAAAATTATGGAGACAAACATCGTAACCAACTTAATGTCTGTAATCGTCAACGAAAAAATTATTCCTAAATTCACAATGTATTTTCGTATTTTGATAAAATGGCTTTATAAATAAAATTATATTAATCGAACGCAAATTGTCTTATAACCACGTTAGAAAATATTCGTTTCGGTGTAATGGATTTATAGTTTGTACTGTACCTCATTGTAAGATTATTATAATTCACTATAGTAATGTACAAACTGGAAAATGCATACATGATTAATGGATGTTTGATTCTTTCATCTATTGGATTAATATTGTGTGACTAAAGTCAGACGATTGCTTGACTTTTTCCAAATTTTAGGCTTTAAACCAGATCCGTGAATCTTTTGAAACTAATGTAGGAGCAAAATAGATTTTACAACATTTTACATCTCTGATGAAATTTGGTCTATATTGAAATGTTATATTATATGGAATTTTATGTAAGAAATTAAAGTAACGAATATTTTTTGGAGATAAGATGGGATCCTTTGCACAGAGTAAATTTAAATAGCTAAAAATATAAATAATGGGGTCCAAATCCTCCATCCAATATTGCAGCAAAAAAACTCAATTGGACTGTGTAATGTGATACGTCGAAGTCGTATAGTCGAAGTGTGTTAAACTATTTTTATCAAAACGAAATTTACTCTGTAGTAAAGTTTCTGGATCACTTTGCATGCGTGCTGGGAAACATTGATGTGTACGGGAATCTTTGTTTCGAAGGAAAAACATAATTAGTGCTGCATTCCTCTTTCATGTTCGTTATTTGTTGTTACTATCATATTAACTTATTAACTACAGTACAGTCTGGAATTCCCTATGTAAGATTTAAGTGTGATAAATATTTATTGAATATACTTGGATGGCAGTTGCTAACACAAGGTGGTGTAACTCCCGTACATGTGATTTTATTTTTTGTATAAAATCGTGCCTCTTGTCTTGGCCTGTCGTCTACTAACAAGGGTATTTTGTATTGTGTATATTTCTAGACATGACATTCTGTTGTAAGTTTACATTTTGTATACGATGCTGAAGATTATGTTTTTCGGAGGCGATGCAAAGTGATTAGTAGATATTTGGCCATTCGCAGGAAGGATGTTTGCAAAAACTTTTAATTAGACGTAAGTTTACTCATTAATCTAAAATCTTTCTAAGAAAAAGGTAATTTACGAGATTGAGTGTTACAAATTCACAATTGTAAACTGGCTTAACTGCAGTATTGATGATCGGGGTTTCAATAAGCTTGTCTTCTATCAGTATTGCCAATTTAGAGTTGTGACGTGTAACGTGTCGTCGCATAGAGCGCACGCGCACACGCAGAGAGCTGCAACTTGCAGACAATCATAAACAGAAACAAACTAGTCTTTGGTTTAGCGAATATCTTTTGTGCGGGTGGCCGTTAAGTCTGTGTTATTTAGTTGATCAGATGTTAGTTAAGGCCTCTTGTGTTGCTGTGCATTTCTAAGCATTGTATGTATGTCTGTTTATATATTGTAAATAGCTAAGATACATTATATTTTTACGAGTAGAATACACAACCAAAGTTGTTATAAAGTGATGGTTGATTAAATAATAAATTTAATATAGGTCGTTACGTTTATTTTTTAAGAGTAATACAAATGAACTGTACAGCTGTATCTGGTACATCCAATGTCTTGTCGAAGCCTTTACACAACCGCCCTGATATTAATGAAATCGAATTTATTATTTTTGGTAAAAAGATGGATGGATACTTACAAAATGGATTATAAAATATAGAGTATTTTTTAAAAACGAGTAGTATGGGTGTGGCTTGTGCTCCTTTCGTTCCTATAATAGTAGCTTGTCCCGATGATTTACCACTCGGTATCTGTCAATTAACTATCCGACACGCTGTAGCTGTACTGTGTACCACATCTCCGGGTTATTCCAATTGTAATGTTTTATTCATTGAAAAATCAGGCGTTATGAGTACATTACATTTATGTTGTATTTTTTGTACATTTTAGATTCGAAAATATATTAATATCTAAATGATACGCCTTTTTATTTACATATTGCTACAAATTACATTTAAATGAAAAATAGTTTGTATTTATTGAACAATGGTCTACGGAGAGCACAATAGTATCAGGTGAATACCGAGGTCAATAAAACAGCGCTTGAGTCAATATTTACTCTAAATTTGGGGGCTATGCGCTGTCTAATTATCGCTATTATAACATTCAGCGCTAATTTAAATTAACAGCCATGCTAACTGTTTGGAACCTAAGCTCATTCATCATTCAGTGTATACTGAGCTTCGCTAAGAGCAGTAGTGATGAAAAGATGTAATAAATAGATGCAAAAAAGTCAAACTCAATAACACTGACAATGTCTCTCCCAAACTTTCATAGTATACTGAAAGTCGCCGAGTCAGACCAATGAAAGATGAGTACAGATCTAATCGAGGATATAATTTGGTACAATATCGCCGGGTCGGTGGTAGCGTTGCTAGCAACCTTGATACACAGTGCAGTGATCAGACTCAACATGAGGTGGTGGTGGCGACGCAAGGAAAACAAACTTTGGTTGGAAGTGGTAAGTACACTCTTTTTATTACTTACAGAGAATTTCTCTGAGAGAGTGACAAATGCGCGCAACCCAAAAATTTAATAAAATATTCAACTGTCTATCGCGGGATATATGGAGGGTATTACGGGTACGGGTCTAAATACTGAATTCCTTGAAATTTTTGTTCTTGTAGCTTTCGTGTAACATTTTTTTGGTCATTTTTAATAAAAATTGGTTACTTTTTGCTGATTAAATTTATTTTTTTCATGGTTAAATAATAAAATTATGGTGATTAAATCAAGTTGTTATTTAAAATTCAATAAATGACTTACCTACATAGGTACTTTACATGCTTATACATTTATACATACATAATATTAAGGGCATTCATCCGCAGAGCTAGCGCCACTTTAAAAATATAATCCAAGATTGAATTTTTCGTAAGAGCGTTTATACCAAACGGTGGCGCCTTTATTCGTTATAAAATCATATCTCGCAAAAAATAGACTTTTTTAAAACTTTGTTCTACTACTTTCCTAAATTTGAACTAATATGATTTTTTTAGTAGTAGGTACCTAATGAATTCAGGACCAATAGTACCGCGCAGTTGTTATCGAAATAATTGCTAAAAACGGCCGTTTTTGGCGGAAATTTCGATTTAATTCATCAACATCATTAGCTGGAAGTACTTAGTAGAACAAAGTTTAAAAAAAGTATATTTTGCGTGTTGTGATTTTTATACGAGTTAGGGCGCCACCGCTCGGTATGAACGCTCTTAAGGGGTGAACAGAGCTGCGTCGGTGGCGCCATCAGTTTTAAATTAATGTGCTTGAAGTACAAATATTTTCTTAAATGTTTTACGTTTTGCGAGCCTTTAGGACCAGAAGTACCACCGATTTGTACCACAGGTGGTACATATATATCCCATTTGTACTACCGATAAGTAGTGGTGGTACAAATGGGACATCTACATGTCCCAGTTGTTCCACCGAGATTTTTCCATCTTGGCGAGATCTACATTTTGGATGACAGCTGTCAAACTTCAAACGGCCATATCTCGGAAAGTAACGATCCTAGCAGGGACAAATGATAGGTCTTGACGAGATCTACATTTCAGATGACAGCTGTCAAACTTCAAACGGCCATATCTCGGAAACTGTCGATCCTAGACTACTGGTGTGTATGGACAAAGGATAGGTCTTGACAAGATCTACATTTCGGATGACAGCTGTCAAACTTCAAACGGTCATATCTCGGAAACTGTCGATCCTAGACTACTGGCGTGCAAAGACAAATGATAGGTCTTGACGAGATCTACATTTCGGATGACAGCTGTCAAACTTAAAACGGCCTAGTCTAAAAGTCTAGGATCGACAGTTTCCGAGATATGGCTGTTTGAAGTTTGACAGCTGTCATCCGAAATGTACATCTCGTTAAGACCTATCATTTGTCCTTGCACACCAGTAGTTTAGGATCGATACTATCCAAGGTATGGCCGTTTTAATTTTGATAGCTGTCATCCGAAATGTAGATCTCGCCAAGATGGAAAAATGTCGGTGGTACAACTGGGACATGTAGATGTCCCATTTGTACCACCACTACCATTTGTACCACCTGTGGTACAAATCGGTGGTACTTCTAGTCCTAAAGGTTTGCGAGAATCGCAAGTAATTCTCCATTTTATAAGTTATAAATTATTTGTTATAAATTATAATACATAATATCATAATTTACACTAAGCAAGCATATATAAGCTTTGTGTCACAAATGTGGTAAAAGAGGCCACTTTTAGCACATTTTTTATACAATTTATTTTTTAAAAATATTATGGATTATAAACTGAAGAATAAGTTCGTCTTCATCGTCTTTTTCTTCTTCTTCATCAGATGACGATGAAGAGTCATCATCACTATCATCATAATCATCACCGTCATCTGTTTCTTCTTCTTCTTGGTACTCATCGAACCTGAAGTTGTAGTCGGCCAATTTTATCGCCCAGTCGTGTTGCTCCAGCTCGGTCTCACTATAGACATCGCATATAGGCACATTGTGCTTTTTACACCTGCAAACAACGTATACCTTACACACAGACATATCCTATCTATAAAACTAGCTAAGTATTAAAACCTTGTATAAAACACTCCACTCAAACAAATACAAAGAAAGTTCTACCTGAGAGAGAGACTCTACAGGCCAACATCTATCGTGCTGAAGAGTTTGGAAAAGCCAGGAGAGTGATCGGTAAATGACGACCCACAATTGTAAAGTCTCTCGGCCAGGTTTCGACACTAAAGAAGAAGAAATATTTCTGTTTAGGTACTTACCAAGCAACTATGATACGCGGGTCTATGTAGTTAACCCTAGAAGTCTTGGTGTTCACGTCATCCAGACCATCCGGACCTTTCATTTTATGATTACAGAGGACAGCCACTATGCGGTTTGCTTTCTCGAATGCAGCCATTGGTTTTAATTCACTTTTATCTAATTCCTTTTGCATAATGATTGACGCATGGTATGTACGAAAGACTTTGGCTGTTAACCTACGCATCCCAAAATTATTTTTTAGGTAATCATTTAATTGTGTTGTAGTAAGTATGTCAAAAAGGTTGTCAGTGGGTTGTTTGTTTTTCATGAAGCGCTCGAGATTTTCATAAACATTTTTTTCTACTTGAACTTCATTGTAATATTTAATAGAACCTTTCGCCAGAAAATCAAAAATGACCATGCATTTATTTCCATCTTTTCGTAGTTTAATATGTTTAACAAGCAATGAGCAACAACCAGCAGTGCTACTATCATTATCTTGTTCAGAGCCAGCTCTAAATACGAGCCTGTCAATAAAGTACAACGCCACGGACCTTTGGCAAGTATGTACGTCTTCAGTATTTTTCCAGACATTCCGATATGTTTCTCGGATTTTATGTATGCGTTGGTGGAGTTTTCTCGCAGTGTTATATTTCCTCAGTTCCTCTTTGCTTTTTAACTCAGTACTTGGAGCAAGCTTTATATATTTTAATTTATTAAGACTTTCCCAGCGAGCTAACCACGTTACTGTGTTCTTGTGTACCACTTCTTTCCAAGACGAATTTTCATACTTATATGGCTTGGGTATATTGCTGTCTTTAGAGCAATTGATAGTAACATCTTCTGGCTTCACTCGTCTCTTCAATCTGCCCATATTTCTACCATTACTTTTAAGCAAACGAGGTGGTTCAACTTTACAGTTTTTTATCTTCTGCCTGTCTAGTTTATCAACTTTGCAAAATGTATATTCAACAGGAAAATCTATTTTCTGGTTAACTCGTTTATTTAAGTAGTGTTCCATGGCACTGAAGTCGCACTTGGAGAGGTCCTTGATTGTGTCTTTTTCATTTTGAGTCATAACCTCGCGCCAGCTAGCGAAGAAGTTATCTTGAAACATAGGATTGTCAGTGTATTTGCTGTGTTTTAGAAGACGTGCATAGAAACCCGCCACTTCCTCTGCGTCTAGAGACAGTGGGAACACTCTTCCGTCATAGCGGAATACAGCATGAGGTAGACGTTCATAAGGTGGTGCGAACACAGGTCCTTTGTGCTCCAAGAAATACCATTTTGGCTCCTTCTTCCTTTCGGTGAACTGGTGATCATCAGTCTGCTCCGTTTTTATATTCCGATCATCTGAATTACCATCATCCTCCATTTTTTCCTCTTCCATTTTGTTTTGATTTACTGCAACTACAAACACAAAATTAAATTATTTTTTATGTTGAGGGTTTCAGGATGAGGTAACTATTTTCAATTTATAGTTTTTTTGTATTAGGTAGGTAATGTTTGTATGATTTAACTTATCATCATTAAAATTCTGCATAAAAATATCTAAGTATATAGGTATAATTTACACTGCACACATTTAAAGTATTAATTTTCAAAATTAAATACTCGTATCAATAAAATGCAACACGATCCCTACTAATAAGTGCACTTAGCTCGCCACAATAAGTTGAATAAGTACTAATCTATCAGTGTAGCGTATACTATTTATATATTCTGTGGTGTAGCGCTATCTGAATATGATGTCATTTTTATTTTTAGACCTGATAGGATAGGACACAAATACCTAGCTATTATTATGATAGCATATTAATGAATAACATCGAGTAGCCTAACGGGAATGATATCGGATAAACCTAGTTTTATCCAACAGGGAATTAGTTGTAGCCGGCATGATGAAGGATAGTTTTACCCGAAAATAATCGGCTTGTACTAGGTTTAACCAAAAGTAAGTGACTACACCTAGTTCTAACCGGCTAAAACTAGGTGTAGCCGCACTTCGGGTATAAGCCGTAACATATATAACCTAACCTCCAAACTTCAACTTGAAGATGGCACCCCATGATGACCTGGGGCTTCACGCGACAGAAATAATGTTCCCGTACAAAATGACCTCTATCAGAAAATTCGTACGGGCAGTACGGAGAAGATAATAGTGGACGCGGAAGACCCACCGCTACTTGGTTAACGACGGTTACAAAAGACCTGAAAGAACTTAATTTAGACGCCGAATCAGCACAGAACAGACCAGAATTGCCAGAATATAGAAGACGGACAAGGAGAGCCGACCCCAGATAATGGGAATAAGGCTTAGGATAAGAAGAAGAAGAAGGGCAGTACGGAGAAGTTTTTTTTTTTCTTTCATATCCATATTATTTTGTTTCGTGAAAATTGATCAATTTTGTTGACTGAGCAAACCCAGTTTGCAGGAAGCTGTTTCTTCCACCTCGCCGCTGTATACTATATGTATACCTACGACTGAAAGCACTGGTACTAGAATAGAAGTTGTTATTTAACAACTAGTTATCTTATCCATTAGTTAGTTGTTGAGTAGGTTAGGTAGGTAGGTACCTACCCATAGCAATCTCATATTAGCAATCAGTACATTTAGGCTAAAATTGGAAGGCCTTTGCTCGGCTGAGCGTTAATTCGGCCCGATTAGCGCATCCAGCGTCGATAAGGCAAATTAAGTGACGAGGCCGCAACCGCCGCCGCCCGGAATTGCATGTAAGTACTAAATTGGCCTAAATTCGCTGGATGTAGGTATCCTACTGGGTGTATAAACTTTAGGATATGGAGCCGTATTTTTGAACCACTCGAATTCCAATGCGCATACGAAAGAGTAACTTTCGCATGCGATTTCCATACAAATTGGCATGCGAAAGTTGCTCTTTTGCATGTGAAGTCGATTCGAGCGGTTCAAAAATAAGGCTCATGGACCACGATGAACCTACCCATGAAACTGAACAATTTTCACTAAGAAACAGTTTAAGA
This sequence comes from Scrobipalpa atriplicella, assembly GCA_029255725.1. Taxonomy (NCBI): domain Eukaryota; kingdom Metazoa; phylum Arthropoda; class Insecta; order Lepidoptera; family Gelechiidae; genus Scrobipalpa; species Scrobipalpa atriplicella. The sequence continues at coordinate 11,416 of JARACY010005198.1, read as the reverse complement.
TACCGACTTGTATTATATAAAAAAATTGGCGTCTCTTATGAAATAACTCTAGCCAGCTGACACAATTCCTTGGGGAGAGTTGTTCAGTTTCATGGGTAGGTTCCATTCATACTCATACCCTAACTAAAGTTTGGTCAGCACATTTTTTAAATCCCGAATGTATCCTGAGTAGGTACCTACATAGTTTTATTGTGAGATGTTTCGGAACATCGAAAACGCTTTCAAGCTTACTAACTAACTAGGTTACATTGCTATGATAGCATTTGCAGGCTACGAAATTCTCTACTGATATTTTCAGTGCAACCCGCCATTCAGACAATATTATGAGGTCCGACGGTCCGAGAGTGGCGCTTATTTTTGATTTTCCTTTATATCCGTTGAGGTACACAGGTACGAAATGGTACGAAATCAGCTCTAGACTACTATTCAATCAAGAGATTTATACATGATTCTAGATAAAAGTGTTTTTTTCAAAGCCGTTTTCTAAGTTGTGTAGCGACACTTTTTTTTTAGGTGTTCGAAATTGGTTTTTGTATTTATATGCCACCCCGTCCGAACCGTTCCCGGCGGGGGGTGCGTCGCGGGCTCCGTCCGGCGGTGTTTGGGTGCGCGACTGAGTCAGATACAGCTGGTGGCCGGAGTCCCGGAGTCCCGAGTCCCGGTCCCGGCTGCGAGCGCCGGGGCCCGCCCGAGCCCGACAGTCCTGAGGCACGCGCCCTCCCGTACGCACGCATGCGTGTTTACCCGCATCCTGTTGCACGCATAATGCTCTTCGGCTAACACTCTTCGCCGCTTCCACTTGAAACTTGCGCGTTGCCAAAATTTTATATGTGGTCTAAGTATACAAGTTAAACTACTTAACTTCTGGAAGTTTTGTTTATTTGCTCCGTTTTCAATTGATAAGATTTTGCAGTAGTGTGAGAAAGTTATTAGGAGTTATGTGAGAGGTCAGAAGTGCAAGGACCTATCGTAATATCAGAAGCATGCCTTGGAGCTGCCCGTGGTCGCGCGACCGACTGCGGCCTGCCCCTGCGGTCAGCGAGCCCCTGCATCTGCTAGTGCAGGTTCGTAGAAAAACTTTAGTACTTTTTGGACCGTGATAACTGATAAAAACATGCATGTAAAATATTTTTATAATAACGCACAGCCTTTCGGTAACTTGACGTAAACTCTTTGTAGGTACATGGTACATTACATGTGAGAAACATCCTATTTATGACACCCACAAAAAAAAAGTTTGTTCTCACGATGATCTATTTTTTAACTGGAAGAATTCCGAGATAGGGTTAGTCAATGAACCCATAACGAAATTCATAAGTGACGTCTGCTCCCCAGATTGGAAAGTTATAGCGGGACAATCGCAGCCAGATAATGCTGGTAGCCATAGCCACATGATCCAGCCGTTTGTTTTAATGGATTTAAAGTGCTGTAGGTATGTATGTTAATGTCATATCCATAAAAACATTATGATTGTAGATGTAGGTAGGCATACCGAGAGTTTTATTGGTTACACAGGTTATCTGAAATTGCTGTTATACGACGCACGGATCCGATAATATTTTAATGTTTAAATTTGTACCGGGGGACTATCTACATCGCTATAACAAATGGTGTAGTTTTTATAAGACTTGATTGTCCGTTTCCGCGGAGTGAGAAGAAGTTGTGAACTTGTGAAGGTCGTTAGCAAAGATTTCGCCCAGTCGCTGAAAGATAACAAATGGCGCGAAATTGATGAGGGTCCGGCGCGCGCGTGCCGGAAGTACCACAATTGACAGTTTGGTTTGGACATTACCTGTAGTCCCTTTTATCTTACTCATTAGAGTGAATTTTGTGAGACCCAAACAGAATAGAATTTAAAGGTATCTACTAGAAATTAAGATTAATAAAATAAGGTCAACGAGTGCAGCGAGAAGGCCGGTCTGTCAATGAACATCAGCAAGACCAAGTTTATGGTGGTTTCTAGAAACCCAGACTTACATCCTAGCATATCGGTGTCAGGGAAACAGCTTGAGCGGGTACGGCAGTACAAGTACCTCGGTGCTTGGGTAAATGAAGCGTGGGATCCCGACCAGGAAATTAAGACCCGGATAGAAATTGCCCGAGCCGCTTTTAACAATTTGAGGAAAGTTCTGTGCTGTCGTAAACTTCACATTAAGCTCCGAGTCAGGTTACTGATGTGCTACGTGTGGCCTGTCGTCATGTACGGTTGCGAAGCATGGACCCTGAAAGACGACACTACACGACGCCTGCAGGCATTCGAAATGTGGTGCTATCGCCGTATGCTGCGCATAAGCTGGACCCAAAAAGTCAGGAATGAAACCGTCCTCCAGCGCGTTCAAATGCCCCGAAAACTATTGCAGACCGTCAAAAAACGTAAAATAGAATATCTTGGCCACGTGCTCCGACACGATAGATACTCACTACTACAATTAATTATGATGGGCAAGGTAGAGGGGAAGAGGCGCGCTGGGCGCAAAAGAAAATCGTGGTTGCGAAACATCAGGGAGTGGACCGGCATTACTTCAGTCGAAAAACTGTTCCGACTTGCGGTTGATAAGACAGAGTACAAGAAGCTGACGGCCAACCTTCAGGATTGAAGAGGCACTTGAAGAAGAAGACTAGAAATTAACTTTGTTTATATAGTTTTATGGTGACAGAGTTAACTCGACTATGTCTCGGCATTCCAATTTGCTCTACCATAGATTGCTTCATTTCAACCTTTACAAGTAATGTAGGTGCTATTATTTTACTCTCTCGAAATTTTCTCTTTCTGGCGCTGCTGGAATATTAATAGGTACCTAATTCATTAATTGCCTAGAAACAAATGTCTAGCTACTCGCAATTAAGTACCTGTCCTAACGACTCTACATCCGTCTTTCGTATTTCATCCATATGCTTCAAAGAGGAGTCCCGCTCGCTATCCTGCCTGTACATTGTACGTGGTATCTACGTGCCGTAGCCGTAGCTACTAGCACCTAGGCAGCGGATCAGCTGGGCTCGCTCAGTCGTAAGGCGCCCGTGCTCCCGGTCGCGCGGCCCAAACCCGTACTCTCGTCGACGTAGCTGCATCGTTATCTACCATATTACGAAAATTATTCGGAGATTTTTGTGAAAATGGAATTTCCATATCTAGAAAGTTGTACTCGAAAAACAACTCCCAAGTTTTATTTCAACTTCTGAAAAGTTTTTAGTATGTGGTGATGTATGTTGTGGTTGGACTAGGCGATGCTCAGAAATGCCTTGGAGTTGCCTATGGGGGTACGAGCCGCCGGCGCCTACCTGCAGAGTCAGCGGCCCTCTACATTTGATACTGGTAGGTTCAAACTTAGTAGTAAAACTCATAATTCACACAAAATATACACAAATACATCTATTAAATTAATGTGTAGGTACAAAGGTGGTTATCGGCGAGAGCGATCTCTTCCAGAAAGTTACTTAATTACTTATTTCAAGATATATAAGTATTTTGCTGAAACGAGAGATGCGAATTGGCTCTCCGGTCCATCAACTAAGTTTTTTATTTTTTATATTTAAACAGAGCTATAGTAACATTCTGAAAAGTTTTCGGGCGTGTAATAGCGTGTTACCGCAAAACTAGACATAAAAAGAAAAGGGGTAGTATAGGATCTGCCATGAATCCTGAAAAATGTCATCACAGGTTTGCTTGTGGTTGTGGCTATGAAAGGTATAACGATATATAGGTAGTAATGCCAGGCACAAACCACCTTTCGAGCTAGTACTAACTAGGTAGGTATCGGTTAAAATTCGCTTCATATTGTCGACTCTGTCTTGGTCGTCTCCTACCAAGACTACACAAAAATCAAACTATATAAGATTTATTAAACAAGTAGAGCAGAAAACTGAGCAGAGTTTTAATAAAAATAGGCAATATCAATTACAAAATTTAACGAACATAAGCCACCACCTGTGTAAATTAACATGTATGTCGTAGCTGTAGTGGATAGGTACATTTGGTACCTAGGTAGGTACTTTAGGAATTGATTCCATTAGCTAGGTAATAGGCGTTATTGTGAGATATTTATGATTTGTTTACTACGAGGTTAGACTACCTAGGTCTTTAGTAAACTAGCATTGTTTGTATGCATGACTTTGAAACTACTTCGCGGCGATACATCTCAGGAATTAGCATATGTACCTATTGATTTATTTGCTACACGCTCGTGGTTTCATAGCTGCATCATTATTTCTTATTCCTTGAGAATTCGACATTATACCATCATTTCCTGGTTGCAGATCTGCTTGCTAAAATGCAACAAGCAAAAAGTTATTAATTTACCTAATATTTGATTTTTTAATGGTAAGGTACCTTATAGTAAGGTATTTATGTATTTATTTGGGGTTAGTCATGACATGACCTACTGGACTACTTTAGACCTAGTTTCTGCTGTTGTCTCTGGCATTTCGCTATGTCTTGTTGGATTCTAAATTTCAATTTTCTAAAAATTACGGACTGCTCTCGTTACGAACTTAGGAAAACCCAAACTTACATTTTTGACCAAAACTGTTTACAGTGAATGTTGTATACGCTCAGCTATCCGAGTTTGATTACCTGCTTATTATTTTTATAACATACACTTTTTTTGAATTTACACATAAAATTCCTATCGGAAATGTCTATAACTCTGTAGTATCCTATTTTTCCCTCGCGTACTTAGATCTAATAAGCACAATACAGGTATTAAGTAGTTGGATAAACTCCGGCGACGGTCACTTCCCAGTGTTTTCTCATAACTAAAGTTAGTTTTTTTCCTACTGACGGCTGTGGTCCCCAAGCCCAAGTGTCCTGTCGACTCTGATGCGACAGACCGCCAAGATTGATGATCTTTCTACATAACCGCTGAAACGTAAGCGTGCCGTATTCATCTTACCTTACACACAAGAGCTTTCAACTTGAAAGTTACAAGTCGTGTTCAAATATTCTCATGTTGCATGTGAGCTAAAATTGTTCATGTCATGCTTTTGAGAGGTCGAGTAGCGAGTAGCGAGCATGCATGCCGGCAGCCGCAGCCCGCAGCCAGCAGGTCACCCGCGGGACGCCGATACCATCGCTGTATGCAAGCCGCATGCGACAATGCATGCTAGCCCCGAGCCCCCAACATACGACCTGCATATTTCACTTCAAATACCAACCATTGTTTCAATATCCATCCATTTTGGTGAAATAATGATATTGGAAATTTCAACTGCTGACAGGCGATCACTGATATTATATTTTGGCTTTTTATGAACCCATAAATAATAACAACGACTACGTAGCGCTATTAAAGCCATCTAGCCATTAATTAACCTATTATTGGCTCTATTGCACAGAACTACGCAGCAGTAAATTAAATGAATAATGCACGTCTAATAGCGTAAGTTTAATTTATTATGTATCAAAATAGGCATCGCGACATTGTTATCTATCGCTTCGTATGGGAGAGACGACTAGGTTGCCTTGGCGAGTAGTAGAGCTAACGGTAGAATGCTAATGTGGAGAGGTAGGTAGAGTTGGTGGTGTGTGTTGTCGCATGCGCGCGCGGCTCTAGCTTCCCGAAAAGTTGCGCAAGAGCAAGTGCACCGGCAGCTACCGCCCACGGGCCGCGCCCGCGCCCGACCCGCAAACCAAACATCGTCTCAAGTTCATTGTCACCTAATTCAACAATTACGTTCCATGCACGCAGCCACTCACCACATCTTGAGAGTCGCATTCCTAAATACATTACCATTTCACATGTCAATCGTAAATCTGCATTTTATCGACTCAATATTTAGGACTGGTTGATAGCCTTTCGCAATACGCCGGCATGAGCCGGGTCTGGAACGCATTTGTGTTCTGCTCACGCATGTGTTCGAAGCTTTGAAGTTTATACGCAGTTGCGTTTGTGCGTGCTCGTGACTGCGTTTGGACAAGAAACTGTAGATCTACGGACTCGTTATGTCGGTGTATTCATCCGTTTGTTATCTATCCCGCGTTTATAAGTTAATTAAGGGCATGTGTGAGGATGCGCGTGCGACTGCAGGCGAACAATGCGCCGTTCAGCCGAGCTCGCGGTGCTTTTGACGTGTCCATATAATTAACTCGGCCGAACATCTATCGACCATTATGTTGCACACAATTGATCTATGGGCTTGGGACTCAGTCAACACCATTTGATCCCACAGTCTTGATACAGACATCAACAAATAAATGGCACTCATTCAGTGACTTATGGGCTTGGTGGGCATTGTATCTTTTATCCTTTTCATCAGTTCAGTTACAGTTTATTATGTTATAATTATAAGATATAAATAAAACGCTCTGAAGATTACTCAAATTGCTTCGAGTTCAAGTTAGAAGATATTCGCAACGGATTCCCTAAGCGATTGTTTAACTTTTTTCTACTTTGTAATTAATCCACAGGAAGTTAAATTGTTGTTTACAACTCGAGATGTGAAAAGTTGAGTCGTGGCCAAAAAGATCCGGTTTATAGACCGGAGAGGTACAGGACCGCCTGGAAACAGACAACTTGACCTAGTTTAGTTTCATCGGTGCGGGGTACTAATGTCTGTAACTTCTAGGTCATAGATAAATGACTTACCTATTTGACGCTGCGGGAACCCTATGAAAGTCACGGTTGTTTATTTAATTTAATCGTATGGCATATTAGTACAGAGTCGCTTACTTATAATTACATATATATAATTATATATAGTCACGGTTGCAAGAGCTAGAAACAATTCTTTTTCAGTAGACCTAACTTGATAAGATCATTTTAATACAACTAATTTTTATAGTTAGGTACTTTATAATATACTTAATTTTGTTTATTATACATGCAATATAAAATGTGTATTTTTTTTAATCATCATCATCATTCGCTTGCCCTTATCCCATTTATTTGACCATACAAGCTCATTTTATTTGTTCGCTTTTGACTCTACCACCTCTACTCGGCATTGCTATAAAGTACAACGACAAGAGCAAGGAGAAAACTACTTGATGCTGGGTTCTTGTGGAAGTACCTACCTATAGGCGGATATCTGCGAAATCTCATGAAATAAAAGTAGGTACCTATTAATTAATATTTAGAAAATGACTAAAATTAAATAATGTGCATTTATCCTAGGCACAAATTAATAATGCTCGTCTATGTAATGGGCTTCACATGATTCCATAAACGAGATGGGCACAGTGGAATACTACCCGGACGCGTTGATCAAACAAATGTCATACCATTTGTACGTGTTGTCTGTGCCATGAAAACTAAATAAGTTCAGCCGAGCCGATTTCCCTCGTTACATACCTATATACAGGGTGTAAGGAAAACTTCCTGTAAACTGATAGGGTTGGTTGCTCAGTTAATGAAATTGAACATAACTTTAACGAAGATTTTTTCCCTGGAAATAAAAAAGAATTGACTTCCCCAAACTTAATTACCACTTCGATCAAACAATACTTCCATGCTGGACTGGGAGTGATGGAAAAACATAGAATGTGCCAGATACATCTCCCGGGCAGGATTCCAGGGTTTCAGTATTGTAATTTAGGCGATGGGCTGACAACCTGTCACTTTAGCAATATAAGTACTTACAGATCTGTCTGGCTGGAATAACCCTCAAACAAAACTTGTCAGACGTGGCGGAACATTTGTTAACGTCGTTGACGCCCTGCCTACCCCATCAGGGATAAAGGCGAGATTTATGTATAGTATGTATGATCAAACAATTTGTATAGGACGACGGTTTTTTTCATCTCCTGAAAGAGAAATCTTCCCCTTACAGTTTTTGGGTCACCGTTCCTTACACCCTGTATAGAATAGGATATGAGTATACTGTTGTATAGTAGCCTAGGTGAACATTTCACTCTCGGCCGCTGAGTCGTAGCCAATCGATTAAATTGAAACCACAGGCTTGTGTGGTCACCGGCGTGGAACAGAAAGGAACTTTATTATGATTAAAGAGATTGATCTTAAAATTGCGTTTCGCATTTATAGCATTTGACACAATAGTTCTACTTAGTGTCTACCTGATTGAATAGAAAGAGGCAGCATAGGCACAGAAAGAAAAACGATTACCTAGTCTAGTTCCATATATGGCGTTTAGATACCGCGCTGTTTGTGTTATCTCAATTGGATTTGAATTGTTCCAAAACCGCTCTATTATTTGTTTATTGTAATCATAGTATATAAATCATAATATAGTAGAATATTTTTCTAAGTAAACTGGAAACTAAGTAAACTATTCGAATGAAGCTTCAGTTATCAAAATCGTCAAAAAATGTTTTAAATAGGTACCGAAGCCGTGGCTATCAGATTGTTTTTACTTTTTTGTTGAATAATCATTATGAAACAGTAAAAACGGTTTCGGATTACAATGTCACCTCGATGTCTATCTAGTTGTTGTGTTGGACCAGAAACGTCTCGCACCAATGCCTGCAATTCGAGATAACGAAAACCGGCGCTGAGTTTTGGACTCCACGGCTACGGACTAGAACGGTTCTGCACTACAGCTTGGAACCAATAACAAGTAACGAGATATTCTCTACATAATGCCCGAAATATTATAGCTAGTTCAGATTTCAATTTCAAGGATACATGGACACAAACATTTAGTAATACAAATTTTTTTCCGTTTCGTAAAATGAATAAATCTTTCATGCTGGACTGGTAGAAAAACATAAAATATATCAGCTGCTTTTCTTCCGGAGCATAAGTAGGTGCCTAATTATTGTCAATAGAAATATTCGAGGGTTTTGGTCTATTGTAATTTAGGCGATAGCTGTCAATAGGTACTACAACAATAGACTCTCTTGTATGAAAACACTTAGGAAATCACCTTCAGCTTTGTCAGATAGGGTGGAATCGGTTTATACTCCAACCCCTTAAGGCGTTGTTATCTAGGTAAGGTCAGTATGCCTCGTAAAATTCAATTTGATTTAAGAAAATATTCTAAAAATATAAATTTATAAATCAGTAGCGCTGGCACTGATGGTTGTCGTCGGCGGCGCGGCGCGGGAGCAGGCAGGGACGGGGACGGATCGTCGGTCGATGATTTACGGCGCATTCCTGCGGGGAGCGCTCCACCTCGCGCCTCGATGGGAACGAGATTACTTCACCATCTCCACATGTGACTTCGACGCCTTTGACTTGACACAAACAAAGCTCTTTGTTGCACCATTGTCACACCACGCTCGCCTCTCACACTTAGCGGCTTTAACTAAAACTCATCACGACCTAAGTGGATAGGCATGACGTAAATGTTGTCGTGTAAACGCGCTAATACCAGCAGAGCAGACACAAACACAACAAATTGTTAACGCCTTTCTCCTTTGTTTATTGCGTTTCGCAAATTTGATGAATCATTAATCATTTAAGCTATTAGCGGCATGTTTAGTGTGAAGAGAGTAAATTGATATGTGTAATTGTGACGGCGGCGGATGTTGCGTAACCAGCCGGCGCGGTGCTAAGCCGGAACTGCCCAAACGTATTGAGCGGAAGTAGGCCGGGAACACCGTACCCGGTATGGCGGTATGACACAAGCAGGAGCAACGCGACCGAACTGTTATCCAATTATATGCTAATACGATAGCGGTCAGCAACATAAATTAGGTTTTATGCTATCACACTTATTAGGTCTGCTGTAAGAAATTTCTTTTTAGAAATAAGCAGTGCCTGTTGTGTCTTAATTCCTTATGTAATAATTGTTCTGTGTATGTTCATGTACAATAAAGTGGTAAATAAATAAATTACGACTTAGATATTCTACTTTAGCAGTCTGGTATTAGCATCTACAGTATAGAGCTTACTGGGAATAAGAACCTAGTTACTGGCTGTGCTCATTTGGCTGCGATTCATATAAGAATGACGTCTTGAAAAAACCTGGGTGGCCCAAGTATAAAACTACGCAGTTCATTATATTTATTCGCCGTAAAACAATAAACATTAATTAAAGCTTTAATTATATTGCGACAGAGTATTTGTGGAGGTCATCGTCATCACCTCATGCCGAGTATACTATTACCCGGGTAGGGTTTCTGAAACTTGAACAGAAATACAAAAAGTTGGGCAAAAAATATCACGGTTCGCGAAACATGCTCGCCAGCTGCCGACAGACAGACTCAGTCGGGGAAATAAGCTCCTTGCCAACATTTGGCAGTGATTTTGAAATTAAATCTAGTTGAAATAAAAAATAAAAACTTATTTCAGGACTTCGTATCTGTTATAGTAAACTAGCTTTCCGCTTACTATACGATTTCACCCGCGTTAAATGAGTTTTCCTGTTGAAATTAAGGTTAAAAATAGTCTACTTATGTCCTATTCCTGGATCTAACTTATATTGTGTTCATGAATACCGATCCGTCTATTTGTTGAAGCATAATTGAGTATCAAACATCCAAACCTCCAAACATTCAAACAACCAAACTTTCGCATTTATAATATTAGTAGGATTCTATTAGTGTAGTTATATAAATTTTAGCTATAAATAGGATCCCATAGGTATAATCAAAGTGCCGCACTTATTCGTAGCCGCATTTCTTAATGTTTATCCAACAATAACGTCGCAGCACAGATCTAATAAACCTCAACTGTTAAACTGAACCATGAATCAAAATGCGTATGAATGGAAGCCGTAAAATAAATTTCATTCCCTTATAGGTGCATAAACAGGCGGCTCAAAAATAGCTGCGATTGCGACCACCTGGCGTATAGCGTACGTACGCGCGCGGCTCTCTCCTGGCTCCGAGAGCTGAGTTGTAATTTATTGCAGGCGAGGCTCCACACAATGCAACCGCAAATATAACCCTTGACTATTTTTCTAGGGGACAATTTGTCGTGTTGCTATTTGAAGTGGCAAAGAAGAGGCACATTATTCGAGCGCATTGACGCTGCCCCTATGCGCTTCATACTACAACGGTAATCAATTAATTTATCGTAGCAAGGCGTAGAAGGGGGCCCTCGAGACTACACATTGTTGTTTACGTTCATAGAAATAGCCCATCAAGAACTTGAAACTTTTTTTTTGTTTTTGATTTTTTATTCTTTCATTCCATTCAATAGACTTATCAAGCGAGTTCAGTGTTTACAAAACTTTCTCCATAAGGCGCGATTTATGATAATATAGGAACAGTTCTAAGAATTTATACTTCTCGTTAGTAGGTCTATTTTTGCGGTTGTTTATAAACTGCAGCGTGCTGGTGCAGCGGTACTGCCCAGCAAGGCACTCGGCCTATGAGTATGCTAATGGTAAATTGTGAACTCTAAGTTATTCACGGCTGAATAGAGGCCAATTATCCAAAATGTCCGTTTGGTCCGTATTAGGAGCAGTAGATTGTGACGCTATGTAGCCGGCCACGTGGGAGGTCCAGACTCCAGATAGATACATATCGCCTGCCCTGTGAATTGAATTGATTGTCTCCTTCGAGATGATTATCTCT
>JARACY010005197.1:0-22883 GCA_029255725.1 Scrobipalpa atriplicella | reverse complement strand
CCGGCGGGGGCAACGACTTTTTGTTGTAGTTTATAGTTTGGTTAGGACATTTTAGACCTCATAATCACAAGTTAATACATTGAAACTTACATGATACAGTGTTTTGTCGGAACAGACGAATACAAATAACATGCATTTGTTGCGACAAAACACGTTTATGCTTTAACCCAGTAATATTTCTATGGAAAAGTTTTTTTTTATTTGATGGCCTGTTTTTCACACCTTAAACTAATACTTTGCCAAATATTACTATTCTCAGTCATGTAGTTTCAGAAATTCTGGAGCAAAATCTATTTTAATTTTCAAATCGCGCTCCTGAAAAGTTGAGGTTTCAAAGATACAGTGTTTTGTCAGCACAGGGCAGATCACCTTCAGACTCTTTATTCTTTCATTATTCGCAGTCGGATTAATTTATAAGCTAAAATGTTTGACTGTCTGAAAAAATATTATGATGAATTCGTGTTTCGGGAGGGCACGTTTAAGTGTCAGGTATTAAAGCACTATTCTGATAAACGGGACTAGCCGACACGATGGAAGCTCTGATTGAACAGGGGTGAAAGTCACTTGAATACCTACTTTTTGTGGGGTTTATTAATTATAATATATATTATCCCCCCCCCTTGACATTCGGGTAAAAACCAGTGATTCATAGAAATGTCTTTTTGAACATTTAAAGACGAGTTATTAAGTATATTTTATCTTCCCTAACATAAAATAGCTTTTCACCTATATGAACCGAGTTGTAATTAATTCCGTACAGCATGTTTGCTTTAGCACCAGTATTTATTAAAACAGAGACAGAAGATATTATTACCAACCGGATATTGCAAATGAAATACCAGCCAGGGAATACTGAAACAAGAGGATCGCAATCGCAATGGACTCTCAGAAAGATGGATGGAGATATTGACCTGTTTTTGATAAACCATAATTATAACGAAATTGGAAATAAATAGTGAAGCTTCAAACAAATTAGTCTTGAGAAAATAGATAAGAATCTAATACTGTAGGTGGGTTTCGCTTATAAGGCCCGTATTATAAACAGCTCTCTAGTGTTTGAGTTCGTATCAGAAATGTAATTTCAGTACAAAACGACCTTTCAAATCCATACTTAATATTGATCTCAATCTTGAGATCGCTTTATAAATACGAGCCTAAGTAATTTGTGGTTTCAAGTCGATCGACCCAAGGACCCCCCTTTTTAAACCGCCTTTTAGCACAGCTAATAGGCCCCCTGACATAGTTTCTGTAACGACTACTATCAAAGACAGTGAACGGGACCGGTGACTTAACGTGCCCTCCGAAGCACGGGATCCTTTTTCTTTTCGACCAATCAGGTGATTCAGACTGCAATTTCCTAAGTCCTAACCTGGAGAAAATCTTTCAAAGTGATAAATTAAGAAATATCAACTTTTGCGTTCCTCTACTGGGAATCAAACGCAGGACCTCCGGATCGAGAGCTCATGGCTCAGAGCCACTAGACCCCGGAGCCAGTTAAGAATACTTCTGGCAAAATCGACACAACTATGTATATGTCTGAATTAATAAGTTAGCAGCCCATGCATATTAAAGCTGAGGACAGCCGCAGCCTCCATATTCATATGTTTGTTAGCAGACAGTTTCAGTTCAGCTGAACTTAGATTGTTACAAATACATACATAAAAATCACGCTTTTATTCCATTCGGGGTAGGTAGAGCGTCAAAAAGCTTTCGGTTTTGCCACTACTGGCACATTGTTTTAGAAAGGTTAGGAAAATAATTCCAAATATATATTTATGGGGGAATTCGGATGCACACAAAATCACCAAATCTTAACTAAAATTGACACATATCATTCTCACATATCATTTTCTATCATAAGATGACAGAAAGGGACGGATTTAGTAAAGTCGTGTCCTTACGTAACTAGAAACTTATTTCAAGAAACATGCGTCGAAATAATGATGATTTTACCATATTTATACCTATATTTTTAATACATAGACGAACGATGGTATTTCTCCAGACAAATTCTACACAAAGCTGCATGAGTTGTACCTATATTAAATTATTAAGTTTGCTACGACAGCCACCGTAGTAGTGCGGTAGCCATATTGTATGAAGGCTATCGCCGACAAGGAACTACGAAATAACATGAAAGACATGCAACAAGCAACATATAGGGTGTTATAATTTCGGTATCTACAAGGGAACAGAAAAGAAAACTAAAAAAAAACTGCGATAATACCTAAATGTTCTCTCCGAAGCACGGAGTATGATTTTCCTAGTTTCGTAAGAACAATGCACCCTAGTGACAGAGTTTATAAACCGCCTAAGTATATAATGGGCGCTTTTCCACTAGACGGCACGTCAACGGCAACGGCGACGGCACGGCGACGATCACGTGACAATATCTATGGGAATCGATGACATGCCGTGACGGTGCCGTGCCGGCAAGTGGAAAAGCGTTTCATATAATTTCATTGATTTTCATACATTATATCACCTACGATGCCGTGCCGTCTAGTGGAAAAGGCGCCCATTAAATAGCACAGCTGATAGGTCTGTAACGAAAAGTGTAATGATTTTGAAAGTCTTTTTCAGCTACATTCTATGATAGTGGTCGTTACACAGACCATATCATGGCCTTGGACAAACACCAGGGTTTATCGGGTCGTATGACAATTCGAAACCCACTGGATAGAAGAAGAACCTACTTGTTTTCACATAGGCCCGTATTTATAATCAGAACTCAAGAGTGACAGCGAGTTTGAGTTCGTATCAGAAATGTAATTTCAGTACAAAACGACCTGTCAAATCCATACTTAATATTGCTCTCAATCTTGAGATCGCATTATAAATACGACCCATAGTAAACAACGTTCAAGCTCACTTCAGCACGTGGAGCTACGTGAATAGTTTAAAAGTTCTGAATATTTGGCTTAGCAACCACACATCAAGTTGTGTAGGTACGTTATAGGTATATCAAGCATTGTTCTACAAGTATTCCAAACTATGACGACCGCCGTACATAGTAGGGCAAAGTTTAGGAGGTAACTAAGGCTCGTATTTATAAAGCGATCTCAAGATTGAGAGCAATATTAAGTATGGATTTGACAGGTCATTTTGTACTGAAATTACATTTCTGATACACACTCAAACTCGCTGTAAGTCTCAAGTGCTGATCATAAATACGGGCCTAAATATAGCGAGACTAGTTTTCCGTCCTGGCGGTACCTATCAGTCGCGATGGTAATAAATTGAAGTTTTCTTCTATAAAGTGGGTTGCATGACGAGTCGACGAATTTAAAAACCACCTAATAATAATAAATAATGGTTCCACAATGTGTAAGCACTATCCGCTGATCGGCGACGACTTGGCGGCGGCCCTATACCACAAATTAAGTATACGGCCGCGCGGCGCGAATGAATTCAGCGAGTTTGCGATTGCTTTGCTGTTGTGAGCTTAGCTTGTTCCACTCCAACAAGCTAAGCGAGCTAAACTCACAAGAGCAAACCAGTTGTCATGTCATCTAAAGAGTCGAAATGAAAACGAAACAGTGGCTGCCTTCTCATTCTCAGGTGGTTTAGTCAACAAACAACCGATGCGTTTCGTATTCTTCAATACTCATTCATCAGAAAGGCCACAGAGCCTTTCACGCTTGAATTCAGGCGAGCTTTGTCCTAACTAGATAGGGGAAAATCTTACAAAGTGGTAAATTGATAAAATTAACTGCGTTTTCAGGAAGCTACTCCAAGGCTCAGATTCAGATCACTAAATAATGGACGTAATAATTGTTATAATTTTGACCTATCCTTGGAAAAGTCACCCTTATATTTTTCTAGCTTCGATATTCCCAAATTAATACAGTTTGAAAATGCCGATAGAAGGAATTAATTAAATTCTTGCCGACGTCGCGGGAATGTGATTTACGGTCCCTGGACAAAACATTTTTTTTTATTAGAGGCCCAGGGTCCCAATTAATTCCAAAATAACTTTTACAAAGCTGGCTAGGTTTCATAATCTAGTAAATTAAACGTTAAAGAAAATTACAAATAATTTAACGTTATACAGGGTGTAAAAAAAAATACTGCGTCCCTTTAAACCACAATAGTACGGCGGTTAAGGATCAAAATCAGGACAAAGCTTGCACTTTCGCGTGATGGGTTGAATTGGTCTCAGACTAGTTGTACACATCCTAAGGTAACTTTTGAGATATGTTGCCCTGGTGGGTACACTCTATGGGTCTGCAGGCAGGGTCGGTTAGGTTACTATATGAGCAATTACAGTATTTCAATGATATAGGAGTGGTGCTCGAAACAAAGTTTGGAGGCACACCCTAGTCAAATTCACATCGTGGTGAAAAAAAATCCAAAATGGCGGAAAACAAGATGGCCGCCATACAAAATAAAAAGTCGAATATCTCCTAAACGATGAGAGATAGGTGGAGAGTGCTCGAATAAATGTTATAGGGAATGATAGTGGGTAACTTCTGGTGATCACGAAAATCCAAGATGGCGGATCCAAAATGGCGCCTGATATAAAAAATGCTCCGATCAGGCTGAAATTTGGCTGGTGAGAGGTTATTGAAGTTCTAATGCAATTAGAAAACGGTGGATTTGAAAAACGAACTATCAATATCGAATTAGTACTTCAATGACATCTCACCAACCAAATTGCAGCCTGATCGGAGAATTTTTTATCAAGCGCCATTTTGGATCCGCCATCTTGGATTTTCGTGATCACCGGAGGTTACCTACTATCATTCCCTATAACATTTATTCGAGCACTCTCCATCTATCTCTCATCGTTTAGGAGATATTCGACTTTTTATTTTGTATGGTGGCCATCTTGTTTTCCGCCATTTTGGATTTTTTTTCACCATGATGTGAATTTGACTAGGGTGTGCTCCAAACTTTGTTCGAGCACCACTCCTATATAATTGAAATACTGTAATTGCTCCTATATAGTAACCTAACCGACCCTGCCTGCAGACCCATAGAGTGTACCCACCAGGGCAACATATCTCAAAAGTTACCTTAGGATGTGTACAACCAGTCTGAGACCCATTCATCCCATCACGCCAGTCTGCAAACTTTTCCGGCTAACAGCCGTACTACAATGATAACAAACAACTTTCCCAAAACTCTAAAATTTTGAAGGAGAAGAAATTACTTCTTACGCCCCCTATAATTTTAAATTAAATTATGACCTTCAAGTTTATAGAGTAACCATGTAAGTCTCTGACTTGGCCATACAAATTCGCATCGCAGATTCTATAGCTAATATTCTCAGCCCAATAAAGTCTTTTGTATGGGAGGCCAATTCTTTTTTTTCATATTTCTACCTGATGTTCCTTGAGGTGAAAGTTGTTAAGTTTCATGGGTAGAATCACAGCCCTTAAATATGGTCAGCATATTTGAAGCACCTGTATGTACCCTTGTATCCATGAATTGAACAAAGCTACACCTTCAAGTCCTCAGATTCACGTCAGATATTTAACCTTACAGGTAGTCTACCAACTTTTAAAGTGAAATATAGCTGTAGTTTTTGCGACGCTGACTTCAAGTCAGAGTACTTACCAAAGTTACTTTATCTAGAATACTTTATCAATTTAATTTAAAATTATAGGGGGCGTAAGAAGTAATTTCTTCTCCTTCAAAATTTTAGAGTTTTGGGAAAGTTGTTTGTTATCATTGTAGTACGGCTGTTAGCCGGAAAAGTTTGGCAGACTGGCGTGATGGGATGAATGGGTCTCAGACTGGTTGTACACATCCTAAGGTAACTTTTGAGATATGTTGCCCTGGTGGGTACACTCTATGGGTCTGCAGGCAGGGTCGGTTAGGTTACTATATAGGAGCAATTACAGTATTTCAATTATATAGGAGTGGTGCTCGAACAAAGTTTGGAGCACACCCTAGTCAAATTCACATCATGGTGAAAAAAAATCCAAAATGGCGGAAGAACAAGATGGCCACCATACAAAATAAAAAGTCGAATATCTCCTAAACGATGAGAGATAGATGGAGAGTGCTCGAATAAATGTTATAGGGAATGATAGTAGGTAACCTCCGGTGATCACGAAAATCCAAGATGGCGGATCCAAAATGGCGCTTGATAAAAAATTCTCCGATCAGGCTGCAATTTGGTTGGTGAGATGTCATTGAAGTACTAATTCGATATTGATAGTTCGTTTTTCAAATCCACCGTTTTCTAATTGCATTAGAACTTCAATAACCTCTCACCAGCCAAATTTCAGCCTGATCGGAGCATTTTTTATATCAGGCGCCATTTTGGATCCGCCATCTTGGATTTTCGTGATCACCAGAAGTTACCCACTATCATTCCCTATAACATTTATTCGAGCACTCTCCACCTATCTCTCATCGTTTAGGAGATATTCGACTTTTTATTTTGTATGGCGGCCATCTTGTTTGTCGCCATTTTGGATTTTTTTCACCACGATGTGAATTTGACTAGGGTGTGCTCCAAACTTTGTTCGAGCACCACTCCTATATCATTGAAATACTGTAATTGCTCATATAGTAACCTAACCGACCCTGCCTGCAGACCCATAGAGTGTACCCACCAGGGCAACATATCTCAAAAGTTACCTTAGGATGTGTACAACTAGTCTGAGACCAATTCAACCCATCACGCGAAAGTGCAAGCTTTGTCCTGATTTTGATCCTTAACCGCCGTACTATTGTGGTTTAAAGGGACGCAGTATTTTTTTTACACCCTGTATAACGTTAAATTATTTGTAATTTTCTTTAACGTTTAATTTACTAGATTATGAAACCTAGCCAGCTTTGTAAAAGTTATTTTGGAATTAATTGGGACCCTGGGCCTCTAATAAAAAAAAATGTTTTGTCCAGGGACCAGTAAATCACATTCCCGCGACGTCGGCAAGAATTTAATTAATTCCTTCTATCGGCATTTTCAAACTGTATTAATTTGGGAATATCGAAGCTAGAAAAATATAGGGTGACTTTTCCAAGGATCAGGTCAAAATTATAACATTATTACGTCCATTATTTAGTGATCTGAATCTGAGCCTTGGAGTAGCTTCCTGAAAACGCAGTTAATTTTATCAATTTACCACTTTGTAAGATTTTCCCCTATCTAGTTAGGACAAAGCTCGCTGAATTCAAGCGTGAAAGGCTCTGTGGCCTTTCTGATGAATGAGTATTGAAGAATACGAAACGCATCGGTTGTTTGTTGACTAAACCCCTGAGAATGAGAAGGCAGCCACTGTTTCGTTTTCATTTCGACTCTTTAGATGACATGACAACTGGTTTGCTCTTGTGAGTTTAGCTCGCTTAGGCTTGTTGGAGTGGAACAAGCTAAGCTCACAACAGCAAAGCAATCGCAAACTCGCTGAATTCATTCGCGCCGCGCGGCCGTATACTTAATTTGTGGTATAGGGCCGCCGCCAAGTCGTCGCCGATCAGCGGATAGTGCTTACACATTGTGGAACCTTATTTATTATTATTAGGTGGTTTTAAATTCGTCGACTCGTCATGCCAACCCACTTTATAGAAGAAAACTTCAATTTATTACCATCGCGACTGATAGGTACCGCAGGACGGAAAACTAGTCTCGCTATATTTAGGGCCCGTATTTATGATCAGCACTTGAGACTTACAGCGAGTTTGAGTGTGTATCAGAAATGTAATTTCAGTACAAAATGACCTGTCAAATCCATACTTAATATTGCTCTCAATCTTGAGATCGCTTTATAAATACGAGCCTTAGTTACCTCCTAAACTTTGCCCTACTATGTACGGCGGTCGTCATAGTTTGGAATACTTGTAGAACAATGCTTGATATACCTATACGTACCTACACAACTTGATGTGTGGTTGCTAAGCAAATATTCAGAACTTTTAAACTATTCACGTAGCTCCACGTGCTGAAGTGAGCTTGAACGTTGTTTACTATGGGTCGTATTTATAATGCGATACTCAAGATTGAGAGCAATATTAAGTATGGATTTGACAGGTCGTTTTGTACTGAAATTACATTTCTGATACGAACTCAAACTCGCTGTCACTCTTGAGTTCTGATTATAAATACGGGCCTATGTGAAAACAAGTAGGTTCTTCTTCTATCCAGTGGGTTTCCGAATTGTCATACGACCCGATAAACCCTGGTGTTTGTCCAAGGCCACTGATATGGTCTGTGTAACGACCACTATCATAGAATGTAGGCTGAAAAAGACTTTCAAAATCATTACACTTTTCGTTACAGACCTATCAGCTGTGCTATTTAATGGGCGCTTTTCCACTAGACGGCACGGCATCGTAGGTGATATAATGTATGAAAATCAATGAAATTATATGAAACGCTTTTCCACTTGCCGGCACGGCACCGTCACGGCATGTCATCGATTCCCATAGATATTGTCACGTGATCGTCGCCGTGCCGTCGCCGTTGCCGTTGACGTGCCGTCTAGTGGAAAAGCGCCCCATTATATACTTAGGCGGTTTATAAACTCTGTCACTAGGGTGCATTGTTCTTACGAAACTAGGAAAATCATCTCCGTGCTTCGGAGAGAACATTTAGGTATTATCGCAGTTTTTTTTTAGTTTTCTTTTCTGTTCCCTTGTAGATACCGAAATTATAACACCCTATATGTTGCTTGTTGCATGTCTTTCATGTTATTTCGTAGTTCCTTGTCGCGATAGCCTTCATACAATATGGCTACCGACCTACTACTACGGTGGCTGTCGTAGCAAACTTAATAATTTAATATAGGTACAACTCATGCAGCTTTGTGTAGAATTTGTCTGGAGAAATACCATCGTTCGTCTATGTATTAAAAATATAGGTATAAAATATGGTAAAATCATCATTATTTCGACGCATGTTTCTTGAAATAAGTTTCTAGTTACGTAAGGACACGACTTTACTAAATCCGTCCCTTTCTGTCATCTTATGATAGAAAATGATATGTGAGAATGATATGTGTCAATTTTAGTTAAGATTTGGTGATTTTGTGTGCATCCGAATTTCCCCCATAAATATAATTTGGAATTATTTTCCTAACCTTTCTAAAACAATGTGCCAGTAGTGGCAAAACCGAAAGCTTTTGACGCTCTACCTACCCCGAATGGAATAAAAGCGTGATTTTATGTATGTATTTGTAACAATCTAAGTTCAGCTGAACTGAAACTGTCTGCTAACATACATATGAATATGGAGGCTGCGGCTGTCCTCAGCTTTAATATGCATGGGCTGCTAACTTATTAATTCAGCACTATACATAGTTGTGTCGATTTTGCCAGAAGTATTCTTAACTGGCTCCGGGGTCTAGTGGTCTGAGCCATGAGCTCTCGATCCGGAGGTCCTGCGTTTGATTCCCAGTAGAGGAACGCAAAAGTTGATATTTCTTAATTTATCACTTTGAAAGATTTTCTCCAGGTTAGGACTTAGGAAATTGCAGTCTGAATCACCTGATTGGTCGAAAAGAAAAAGGATCCCGTGCTTCGGAGGGCACGTTAAGTCACCGGTCCCGTTCACTGTCTTTGATAGTAGTCGTTACAGAAACTATGTCAGGGGGCCTATTAGCTGTGCTAAAAGGCGGTTTAAAAAGGGGGGTCCTTGGGTCGATCGACTTGAAACCACAAATTACTTAGGCTCGTATTTATAAAGCGATCTCAAGATTGAGATCAATATTAAGTATGGATTTGAAAGGTCGTTTTGTACTGAAATTACATTTCTGATACGAACTCAAACACTTGAGAGCTGTTTATAAATACGGGCCTTATAAGCGAAACCCACCTACAGTATTAGATTCTTATCTATTTTCTCAAGACTAATTTGTTTGAAGCTTCACTATTTATTTCCAATTTCGTTATAATTATGGTTTATCAAAAACAGGTCAATATCTCCATCCATCTTTCTGAGAGTCCATTGCGATTGCGATCCTCTTTGTTTCAGTATTCCCTGGCTGGTATTTCATTTGCAATATCCGGTTGGTAATAATATCTTCTGTCTCTGTTTTAATAAATACTGGTGCTAAAGCAAACATGCTGTACGGAATTAATTACAACTCGGTTCATATAGGTGAAAAGCTATTTTATGTTAGGGAAGATAAAATATACTTAATAACTCGTCTTTAAATGTTCAAAAAGACATTTCTATGAATCACTGGTTTTTACCCGAATGTCAAGGGGGGGGATAATATATATTATAATTAATAAACCCCACAAAAAAGTAGGTATTCAAAAGTGACTTTCACCCCTTGTTCAAATCAGAGCTTCCATCGTGTCGGCTCGTCCCGTTTATCAGAATAGTGCTTAATACCGACACTTAAACGTGCCCTCCGAAACACGAATTCATCATAATATTTTTTCAGACAGTCAAACATTTTAGCTTATAAATTAATCCGACTGCGAATAATGAAAGAATAAAGAGTCTGAAGGTGATCTGCCCTGTGCTGACAAAACACTGTATCTTTGAAACCTCAACTTTTCAGGAGCGCGATTTGAAAATTAAAATAGATTTTGCTCCATATTTCTGAAACTACATGACTGAGAATAGTAATATTTGGCAAAGTATTAGTTTAAGGTGTGATAAAACAGGCCATCAAATAAAAAAAAACTTTTCCATAGAAATATTACTGGGTTAAAGCATAAACGTGTTTTGTCGCAACAAATGCATGTTATTTGTATTCGTCTGTTCCGACAAAACACTGTATCATGTAAGTTTCAATGTATTAACTTGTGATTATGAGGTCTAAAATGTCCTAACCAAACTATAAACTACAACAAAAAGTCGTTGCCCCCGCCGGGAATCAAACCCGGGACCTCCGGGTCGTGAGCCCATATTGTCTCAAACCACTAGACCACGGAGGCAGTTGAATGAAGTCTATTAAAACATAACTAAACATACGTAGCTTACTTTTGGTTTTGTCTCTTACGGGGAGATCGCTAACTCATTCCGATAATAATTAATGTCATGCGACCATCGCCGTGGCCAGGTCATGGATGGGTGACCGGTAGTGGTATAACAGCTCAAACGTTTCCGTGCTTTGGAAGGCACGTTTAGCCATTGGTCCTAGTTAATATCGTAGCTATATTAGTCGTTAAGCCATAGAGGCCATTGCTAATCATTGTCAGCTTGAAAACTTTGACAGCTGGGTTGGCTAGATCATAGATCTAATAGTTTTTAAGAAATGCCTTTCCAAATTATTCTGTGACCGGGCAGACTCATGTTCAGCAGGGTCAATTTAGTCTATAAACAACTAGTCTTCTTCTTTTCGTGTGGGTTTCGAATCGATCGACCCCATGCCCCCCGGAGCCCTCGTGTCAGAGTTTTTAAACCGCCTTATACGTATAGCACAACTAAATAATAGGCCTGGGACAGTTTATCATAATTAAAGACAGCGACCGGACCGATGGCTTAACGTGCCCTCCAAAGCACGAAATGCTTTTCTTACAGACAAACAAGCTGATTCAAACACAAAGTGATAATTAACAAATAGGTATTAACTTTGTGTTTCCCCCTTGGGAATCGAACCCAGGACCTCCCGATCCGAAGCCCAAGGCTCGGACCACTAAACCATGGAGGCAGTTACTATACCACAGAAAAAGTTGTAAAGCTGTTACATTCTATGCCGTTTAAACACGAAAGGAGATGGCTTTTGAGATTTTTCTAGACTATTAGGTAGACTATTAGAGATTTGACCGTTTTAGAGCTAACTAATTCATATGCGTTTGTCTCTTTTTATTGTACACAACTTTGATCATAAGAAGGAGAAAGGTCATAAACCACCAGCCCGCAATCGGTAGCGTGGTCGAGCTGTTCTGACAAAACACTGTATCATTGAATACCGTGTCTTGCCAGAACAGACCTTAAGTAAAACAAGGATACAGTGTATTGCACACTTGAATATCTTCATGAAATAAGGTCGTACTTTGATTATTTCTTCATAGGTGGTAGAAATAGGTATAAGAAGCCCATTTATGATTGTTCCGACGAAACACTGTATCCCATCATACAGTGTTTTGTCAGCACAGGGCAGTGATGTAAAAAGCCTTAAAATGACCCCGATTTTATTTCAACAGTCTACTTCTAGAGAACGTAGTCCAACAAGTAGGAACAATTTATACGTACTGTTAAAAGAACGTCTGGACTGAAGTAGCTCATTTTTCCTTCGAACATTTTTCTACCGGATCCCGAGGTAACAATTTTATCTGGAGTCTTGATGTCACCGCCTTAAAAATGTCGGTGCTATGCCTGTACTTAACATAATCAGTCTGCATAGGTTCTTTATGTTTTTAAAAGAAATGATAATTTATTTTGTTGTCCGTAGTCAACTAATTGTCGAAAGGATGATGGGCAAAGATGTATGGACTGTGCACCCAGGAGCTTCAGCACTGAGACTACTATTGTTTTGATGCTAACACAGGAGGGTACCTCTGTGCCAATGCGCATCAAAATCTGACAATTAATTTTCGATATACTTGAGAGAGCTCCCATTTCATACAAATTGCTAGCAACGGAAGGTCAAGTTAGAGTGGTTTTTGACCTCCACTAATGAAACTGGTGTGGGTCGAAAGAACTGACAAAACTGAGTATATTTTGTTAAGACACAGAAAAATTCGTCCCGGTGGTCATCAGAAAAAAAAATATGTTTGGGTGATTTTTTTCCTCCACTAATGAAACTGGTGTAGGTCGAAAGTACCGACAAAACTGAGTGTATTTTGTTAAGGCACTGAAAAATTCGTCCCGGGGGTTTCAAAATATTTTAAAGTGAAATTCAAAAATGTATGGGCGGGGTACCTAATATAACACCTCCAGCACTTAGACTACTATTGTTTTGATGCTAACCCAATAGGATAACTCTGTACCAAAGCTCATCAAAATCTGACCGGGGAGTTTCAAAATATTTTGAAGTGAAATTCAAAGATGTATGGGCGGTGTTCTTAATATAGAACCTCCATCACTGAGACTACTATTGTTTTGATGCTAACCCAATAGGATAACTCTGTACCAAAGCTCATCAAAATCTGACCCGGGGGTTTCAAAATATTTTAAAGTGAAATTCAAAAATGTATGGGCGGTGTACCTTATATAAGACCTCCAGCACTAAGACTACTATTGTTTTGATGCTTACCCAATAGGATAACTCTGTACCAAAGCTCATCAAAATCTGACCCGGGAGTTTCAAAATATTTTGAAGTGAAATTCAAAGATGTATGGGCGGTGTTCTTAATATAGAACCTCCATCACTGAGACTACTATTGTTTTGATGCTTACCCAATAGGATAACTCTGTACTAAAGCTCATCAAAATCTGACCCGGGAGTTTCAAAATATTTTGAAGTGAAATTCAAAAATGTATGGGCGGTGTTCTTAATATAGAACCTCCAGCACTGAGACTACTATTGTTTTGATGCTTACCCACGAGGGTAACTCTGTGCCAAAGCTTAGCAAAATCTGACTTGGAGGTTTCAATATCATTATTTTAAAGTGAAATTCGTAGGCAAGTAACAATCTGACAGCAGGAATTTACATCTACTGGGACTGCAAGTCGCGTTCTATAAAAAACAATAAAATGCTCCACGAAATATTCCTCGTAAATAGGCCTTGGATATTACCCACTCGGAGGCCCAAAATAATGCACGTGATTGTGTGCATTACTATATCTACCTTACAAGTTCAAGGTTGGTTCGGTTGAGTCACTCAGATCGGTTGTTAGTCGGGTCAGTTGTGTCGGAAGAATCAGTTCGGTCCAGTTTAGTTGGTTCAGTTGGGTCAGTTAGGTCTGTTGGGTCAGTCAAGTATGTCGGTTACGTCAGGCAAGTCGGGCCTTGCGACCATCCAGTCTAGACTAATGTGTTCAATATTTTTTTAAGTAATAAAACAAAATTGACTTTGAAATTGAAATTGCTGGTGGTTTTATATTAAGAACACCGCCCATACATTTTGAATTTCACATTAAAATATTTTGAAACTCCCGGGTCAGATTTTGATGAGCTTTGGTACAGAGTTATCCTATTAGGTTAACATCAAAACAATAGTAGTCTCAGTGCTGGAGGTCGTATATTAGTTACACCGCCCATACATTCTTGAATTTCACATTAAAAATATTTTGAAACTCCCGGGTCAGATTTTGATGAGCTTTGGTACAGAGTTATCTTATTGGGTAAGCATCAAAACAATAGTAGTCTCAGTGATGGAGGTTCTATATTAAGAGCACCGCCCATACATTTTTGAATTTCACTTCAAAATATTTTGAAACTCCCGGGTCAGATTTTGATGAGCTTTGGTACAATGCTATCTTATTGGGTAAGCATCAAAACAATAGTAGTCTCAGTGCTGGAGGTTCTATATTAAGAACACCGCCCATACATTTTTGAATTTCACTTCAAAATATTTTGAAACTCCCGGGTCAGATTTTGATGAGCTTTGGTACAGAGCTATCCTATTGGGTTAGCATCAAAACAATAGTAGTCTTAGTGCTGGAGGTCTTATATAAGGTACACCGCCCATACATTTTTGAATTTCACTTTAAAATATTTTGAAACCCCCGGGACGAATTTTTCAGTGCTTTAACAAAATATACTCAGTTTTGTCAGTACTTTCGACCTACACCAGTTTCATTAGTGGAGGAAAAAAATCACCCAAAAATATTTTTTTTTCTGATGACCACCGGGACGAATTTTTCTGTGTCTTAACAAAATATACTCAGTTTTGTCAGTTCTTTTGACCCACACCAGTTTCATTAGTGGAGGTCAAAAACCACTCTAACTTGACCTTCCGTTGCTAGCAATTTGTATGAAATGAAAGTTCTCTCAATATCTCAGGATCCATCGGAGATTTTTTTTTACCGTCATAATAAAAAATGCTCATTTTAATCATGTGTTTTAGGACCAGCTAGTGAAATGACAATTGGAGCTGGGTGCAATACGCCCATCATCCTTTAGCAGCCGTTTCGAAGATACGAGGTAATAAAGAAACATTCATACATACAAGATACGCGCGAAAATATAACCCTTCCTTGACAGTCGGGTAATTTTTTTTCAATGATTTTGTTACATTTTATGAAATTCGGAAACAATATTGATCAGTCTATGGACCTTTGGAAAACAGTTCTGATAGAAATATCACTACCCTGCCTGTCTTCTTCTATCCGTCGTCGTGTAGGTGGTCAAGTGACTGTCCGGATCACTGATTTGAGAAGTCGTTGCCGCTAGCTCCCAACGCCTTTTTACTCTGTGGTCCAGAACGTTACCTTGTAGCTTGTAATCCATTTTTGTAGACCCTTGCTGTATTGCAGCCACTAAATTTAGTTTCACAGCTCCAACAAGTGCATCTTACAAGCTTTTCTGCGCTCAAGTGCCCATTTTCCTCGCAACCGCTCAAAATTTTTCTTACAAGCTAACAATCGGAGAGAGAGAGACGTCACCGCCCCCGTCGTAAAGTTTAAATGAAATCTTGGAGCTATGTCTGTGTAATTACAAACAGGCAGAAGGTCGACTCGGGCCCCTTCAGCCGTGTAATGGACTTTTCAAGTATTTCTAACGTGAAAACTTTTACTCCAGCCGACTTGAGCGTCGCCGACAATGTGCTTAACGATGTTTTTAACTACTTCACCCCATTCTGGAGGCATTGCAGGTTGAATTAATTATTCAACTGTCACCCGGCCTGGTGCAGTTTGAGGTGGAATGAAAAGCTTGGAGGTGATTTTGTTAACTGTTTTTGAAAGGTGATTTTTAAAATTTTTGGTGCAGTCTGGTGGAAGAATTTGTCAGAAGGTCTTTCACAGCATTCAACGGCTACTCATAGACTCTTTTGCTGACTTATCATACATACATACATAAATCACGCCTTTATTCCTAATGGGGTAGGCAGAGCGTCAACAACCCAAATAAAGGTCGTGTCACCACGTCTGACTAGTTTTGAGGGTTGTTTAAAATAGATCTGTATTTTGCTGTAGTGACAGGTTGTCAGCCCATCGCCATTTCAATATACTGAAACCCTCGAATCCCTTAGCTGGTTTTTACAGCATGCCCGGGAGAGATGCAGCTGGCACATTCTACATATGTTTTTCTATTGCTCACACTCCAGCATGGAAGAAATACGACTTATCATAACAATAACTTATTATATTCCGCCATACTACTTGCAAATCCCTTAAGTCAAATTGCTTTTGCATATATATGCGTTCATGCTAGATTTCTTACAACAATTTGTTTTACCAACCGACATGATAATGGAAACTGTAAAAATAATCAAGGATAGCTCAGCGATTGCAATGAAACTTACTTGTTACCATTCCCCATAGAAATTCCAGTTTGTTATCACCACTACTGCGACATCCCCTCAATTCCCTAGCACGTCTCAACTGTATAAATCGCGCTGATTGCACAAAGAAACCTTCTTCCGATCCCCTCTCATTTCGTTAGTGCGCTTTCACAGTTCTTAATAACAGAGAAAACGATGAGTTGCAATCCCTGTTGCATTGTGTGCTGTACGTGACCGGCACGGCCAAATTTCTGGTCTTTCTTTGCACTTTGGCTGGCTTTTGCCAAATCGAGCGTATTAACTTCTGATTTTTACGTCCCTGTGTCCTTTTTCCCCTAGTGTGCTCGTGGAAATCAAAGGCTGGCTGGCTATTGTGTCTACTTTAACTTTTTGATTGCATGAAGACAATTTTGCTTTAAGCACGGGCGCCCAGACCATTTTAAATGTCCTCATTACATCGTAATTATCTCTTGGCAGATGTATTGCATGTGCTGCGCTCTGTACCTACACAGATTTACGCGGTATTTTTGCTATTGCGATATTTTTTATAATCTACCTAGAACATCAGTTATTAACTTAATAGCTACTGTAGTAGGGAAAGTAGTAGGTTATTAATTATCTTTAGAAATTAAATGTCGAGTTTTAAAAGGTAAAATATTATTAGCTAAAATTTCCAGCCTAT
Source organism: Scrobipalpa atriplicella (assembly GCA_029255725.1). Classification (NCBI taxonomy): domain Eukaryota; kingdom Metazoa; phylum Arthropoda; class Insecta; order Lepidoptera; family Gelechiidae; genus Scrobipalpa; species Scrobipalpa atriplicella. The sequence continues at coordinate 5,962 of JARACY010005197.1, read as the reverse complement.
TTCATAATAACCATTTTGTATTTCTAAAGAAGAAAAACTTGTTTTATTTTGCCCAAAAATAATTTGTTTTTATTGAAAATGTTGCTACCCACGCAGTAATTAGGTTTCAAAGGGGTTTGTGTTTAATTAATTTTATAATTAGCTCCAAAATTTTACCTGTATTTAGTGATTTAAAGAGCAATTAAAACGCTTCATGTAACGCTTTTTAATTACAGTTTAAAATATGTTATTTTATAATTAGAACAGTGCTAGATAATATTAAATTTAAATTCAAAACATGAACATATCCATGAGATATAGAGTTTGTGACCCTAAGTTTGTTATGCATTGCTGTCAAAAGAGAATGTATGGTTCCCTCCCTGTGATGGTTCCACCAGAAGGATTACGTAAGTACATTATAGTCACGCCTTTACCTCTTCAGGTTAGGCAGAGCGTCAACAGTATCGTACAACGCGTTACTCTAAATAATGATTATAATCCAAACATTATTGGTACGAGTATTAGTATTATAAATAAATTATAAGTAAAAAACCTTTTTAAAACAAGCTTTTATATTAAATGCGCTAAAAAGAATAAAATAAAATTTTCCTTTAAAACTTTTACTATCAATTTACAACGTCATTACATAATTTTTATAATATAAAAGCTTGTCGCGAGATTTAACACAAGTTTTGAGGTAAAGTATGTGATTTGTTTGTTTATTTACACAAGCTTTTAGCAATCTCGCGACAAGCTTTTATATTATAAAAATTATGTAATGACGTTGTAAATTGATAGTAAAAGTTTTAAAGGAAAATTTTATTTTATTCTTTTTAGCGCATTTAATATAAAAGCTTGTTTTAAAAAGGTTTTTTACTTATAATTTATTTTTTACATTTTAGTCACACAGCAACTACCTACTTCAAAAACACATGTGAATTAATTGTTTAAAACAGTTTAAAACTGTTCTTTTTCTGTGAGGGGGGCGGATGTGACCTCTTCCATCCCCCCAGTCGAGATACATCGTAGCGGTAACGAATTCAAAAAATCTTTTTCGTTTCTCTTTCAGTTTTCAACCCCCCAATTTCGCTACTTTCACTACTTTAAAAATACGTCCAAACTTTTCTGTTTCTATGTGGGGCAAGCCCCCTTAACCTCCCAGCCGAGATGCACTATTGCGGTAACGACTTCAAAAACTGTTGCGGTAATGACTTCAAAAAATTTTTTTCTGAGTAGGCAAGTCCCCTTCAACCACCCCGTCTTGCTACGTTGACTACTTTAAAAACACATTTAAACTTTTCTCTTTCTGTGAGGGGGGCAAGCTAGGGGCAAGCCGACATGGGGACTGTGGGAGTCGAGTCGAAATGCGCCATAGTGGCAACGACTTCAAAAATTGTTCTTATCCTGTAATATTTATTTTACTGTGAGGGGGGCAAGCCCCCCTCAACCCCCCAGCCTCGCTACGTTGACTACTTTCGAAACAGGGTTTAACTTTTCTCCTTCTGTGAGTGTTCTCACCACCCCAAACGATATGCAACATAGCGGCAACGACTTTGAAGTCGTTTGGCTAACTGTTTTAAATTTTTTTTTTCTGTGAGAGGGGCAAGCTCGTTATAATGTATAATAGAAACTGCTCAAGATAACAAATATAATGAGCCCACACTCGACTATCTTAGCGCTTTCGACGAGGTAGTTCCGATGGCTATCAGTCGTCTTCTTCATTAGACCCTCGTCATCATGTGTAATAGAAACTGCTAAAGACAAAAAATATAATGAGCCCGAACTCGGCTATCTTAGCACTTCCGACGAGGCAGTTCCGACGGCTTCCTGTTGGCTTCGTCATTAGACCCTCGTCATCATGTGTAATAGAAACTGCTTAAGACAACAAATACAATGAGCCCAAACTCGGCTATCTTAGCACTTCCGACGAGGCAGTTCCGACGGCTTCCTGTCGGCTTTGTCATTAGACCCTCGTCATCATGTGTAATAGAAACTGCTTAAGACAACAAATACAATGAGCCCAAAGTCGGCTATCTTAGCACTTCCGACGAGGCAATTCCGACGGCTACCTGTCGGCTTCGTCATTAGACCCTGGTCATTATGTGTAATAGAAACTGCTTAAGACAACAAATATAATGAGCCCGAAATCGGCTATCTTAGCACTTCTGACGAGGCAGTTCCGACGGCTACCTGTCGGCTTCATCATTTGACCCTGGTCATCATATGTAATAGAAACTGCTCAAGACAACAAATATAATGAGCCTAAATTTAGATATCTTATCACTTTCCATGAGGGAGACCTAGTGGATATCTGTCAACTCCGTCAAAAGATCAGCTCGATGATATCATAATATTGCATTGTCACCGGATTAACATAAGTGTGCAAAATTTCAGCTCAATCGGTTGAAGATAACTGCTTCAAAATTGAGTTGCAAGATTCCACCCGAACACACATAGTTAGTTAGTTAGTTAGTTAGATACAGTGCAAGTTAAATAAAAGCTTTAAAAAATAGGTACTTACAGTCTATTATTTCCTTCTGAATTCAATCAACAATGTCTTTCTTTGTGACAGATATTTTATCCCTGTAGCGTCTAGACAGTCTTCCTTTCTGTAAGCATACGCCTTCCGACAAGAGCATAAAATGCATAATATCCTTTTTATAATAATCTGTGCGAGTAATCTAGGTCGAGATACATATCGGGTACGCACGTACCACGTAGGTATATTATTATGAGGGTACAATATGGAAGAAAGCTTGACGTGGCTTCATTTCCTTTTCATATCCGGAGTGTCATTATTTTTTTCTTTTGACGACATGTTATGTCATTATAGTAAGGCTCGTATTTATAAAGCCATCTCAAGATTGAGAGCAATAATGAGTGCGGATTTGACAGGTCATTTTGTATTGGAATGACGTTTCTGATACGAACTCAAACTCGCTGTCACTCTTGAGAGCTGATTATAAATACGGGCCTTAGTGTTTTGTTTTTACTTTTACAGCGGTGGTCAAGTTGGTGGTTCATTGTTCGTAGGGCGATCTCGGCGCGAACTAATTTCTAAACTATCTCAAAATAATTCATTTCTTCTTGCTAACCCAGCAGATCACTTGCTAGCTCTTTGTTTATAAAAATATGATCACCTTTTCACCTCCTGAACTGATTTTTAGTTTCTTATATCAATAATTTCATATAAAACCCACTGGGTTTTCATCTCCAGGGTAATTTTGGTTAATCAGGCCGTGGCCTATATTGAATAACGTCGATATGCAAATTTTTGTACAACTCCCTTCATTAACAGAGGATAATTAAATTCCTTGTTTTATGTTCGACGGAATCCATTTAGCGAAGTAATTATTTTTTGTTACAACTTTTGTTTTAGGCAATTTATGGGCTGCTAATTGAGTAAATTCGTTCGGTTTTTGTTTTGTGTTTTTGTGAGCGATGTTTTGTTGTGATGGATTGGAATTGAATAAAAAAATGTGATTCAAAGCGAAATGGACTATAGCTTCCGATTTTAAATCAATTATAAAAATCACAAAAATAGGTAAGCTTTGTTTTTGACGACTCGGTGACCGAACCCGATTTCCGGTTGACGTTCCCCATTGAAGTTGATTGACTATACCTTCATAATTTTATGGAAGACTCCAGCAATCTACTTTTTTACACCGACTGTACATGAGACAATTTTCCTAAAAAACAAAACAATAATATCGGTTCGTAATGTTCGCGTAAAGAATGTCGTTAGTAGGTGGTCGGGCGAAGGCTCTCTGATTGCACAAAGGCGTCCCGGGGGGCGAATTATCGGTTCTGATGACGACTAGGCCCAACACGTTTACACATCCACACCACACACATTTTTACCTGTAAGTACCTACTTTCTAAATTGCCTCTGCCACAGAATATAATACAGGCAATAAAAAAAAAAAACTGAACAAACATTAGGATGTGAACCTACCCATGAAACTGAACAACTTTCTCCAAGGAATCTAGGTCGAAATATGCGGATGTTTTTAGTTTTTCGTAACGAATCGAAACGTAACTTTTGTTGAGTTGATTGAGCTCATGAACCTTGGTGTCAGAAATTTTAAGTTAGTGAAAAGAAAACAACTCATTCTCCAAAAACCTCTTATAGCCCCGGGTGAAATAACGTGCTGGATGGAAAGCTCTCGAGTAACCCTGAATTTCCGTTTGTTTAATACCTACATTTCAACATGACATCTAAAATCGACTGCTCGGATTTTGATTTAAAAACTTTACCGCAACAAGACTTCAAAACCTCGTAAAGTACTTATATTTTTATTACAAATACTTGAATTCACGTAATACAGCCGAACAACAATACGACAGACAAAATTTTTCGCTTCGACTGAAACGCCGCGCTACATTTTCAATTCATTCCAGACTATTTATTTATGGCATTGGATAAAATTTACGACTCCAATATTCCTCGTCGACTATTCTGTAACACATTGTCAGGAAAGTGTGAATTCACGAAGACAAGGTGCCGATATGAAATGCAGTGAATATTGAAGACTTCTCTTTGTATTTTCTATTCTGCCTGCCTTCTTCATGTTGTGATCGATCTAGGATTATCAAAATTCCATATTCATAAATCTAATTTGTATCGAATCTCCTACTACATGCCTAACCTATCCAATAAGTTTCTGTGTGACCTTATCTCATCATCATCAGCCACAACAGTCCACTGCTGGACATGGGCTTCCCCAAAATTGGGGGTACATGCCATACTCACCACGCTTGGCAGGTTGGTTAGAAGTTTTCCATTCACGGGGAACGCTGCTGCCCATTCCCTGGATTTATCCTTTAGTTGCCTTTTACGACACCCGCAGGAAGTGATGCTATTCTAACCCGGCACCACACGGGTAGTCACACCCTGTCTCAGTCACCCTCAAATTCTAAAAGTCTATTTGTCTGGTTCACTCAAGCTAAAATCCAGAAGCCTAAACTGTCCTGACAGCTCATTTCGTATTCAGTAATTTCAGTACGACAATAGTTATTTTACCTGAAGGCGTCACACCGTTGGGACCGCCGCGAGACTTTGTGAATAAATTCCGGCAATTTTGCGTGCGTTTTATGACCCAAATGAGGTATGAACTCAGTACGTGCTAAGCCCACTTTTACTGCGCAGAAATAAAAAGTCTAATGAAGTCGGTTTATTGGGTTTAATAAAAACGTAACGCTAGTAGTTAGGGAAAGCTGTAAAGGTAAAGGCACTTGATTTGTTGGTTGATCTCGGGGGTAAGACGGGTTTATACCGGAGTTTATGCTCTGCTTTGGATTGCTAAATAAATTTCGCCTGATCTCGCGGCTTTGTCGGTTGCGACAGACGCTTTCATTTAGTGTTGGTTTTATTGACTGCTCGTTCTAAATAAATAGCGCCATTTGTTGGTATGTGTAGTTCTTTTTGTTTTTATTTGTCATTATAATACATAACCCACACAATTTTAGTGTTGTTCAAATCAATTGAAGCTGCTTCTGGCATACCATAATTTAAAAGACATTTTCATATATACCTCTAGTCATATATGTATTCGCTCTACGTGCCCGTGACAAATGTGGGCGTTGAGACAACTTTTCTTCAAGTATTCGTCAGTGTAGCCATTTATCTCACCGTACAAGTCGATGTAACTAACATTCACGTCAATAAATGAACCGAGATGAATCCTGTTGGCAGAGTTTTTAGATCGCCTAGAGCACGGTTGATATGCCTATGACATGGTTTGTGTTATGACCACTATCAAAGACAGCGTCCAGGAATATTTAACATGCCCCCATAAGTAATCAACTTTCTTGACAAACAATATCAACTGATACCTTCATCCTGCAATGTCATTATACCGTTTATTATGTCCTTACAATCTCATAAAGTATCCGTAGAAAATTGATGATAATGGTATCAACTTGGGAGTCGCACTCATGACCTCTGGATCGACAGCTTAAGGCTCAAACCAGTAAACCACAG
>JARACY010005196.1:0-22883 GCA_029255725.1 Scrobipalpa atriplicella | reverse complement strand
GTATTAGGTGTTATGAATTTTATGTTTTTATTTATATTTTTCCAGGGTTGTAAACTTTTCATGCGGATTGTTTTGAATTTTTAATTAACTTGTTTACATTACCTTAATAATCATGATTTCATTATTTTACACTGCCATTTATATTAACATAACAAAACATTTTGAAAAAATTACCTACAGACAAAATGTCTAGTAAATTGGGGGTCGTTAGTAAACTTTGGGGGTCGTAAGTAGATTATGGGGGTCGTTAAGTTTTAAAAGTAAATTCAAATCTCAACACACTTCCATGAAAATAAGCTAATGTTCTTAAATGTGTAATTTTAAAACAGTAACCTTCAACTTTAATAAACAAAACGATGTCAAGCCTAGATTTCTTAGAACATTCTTAGTTCTTTTGAGTATTTTTAAGATGTCATTTAAGATAGTTGAGTAGCGAAAGTACACAAACGCGATGTTTCCATTTGAAATTTAATCGTATACGCCTATTTTATACAACAACATCATGCTTCTCATGGTTATTTAAGAAATTTAGTATTGCTTGCTTCAAAATAAGGCAAATTTTGATTTTGAATTTAAATTTTACAAGGCAACAAACAAATAAGTCAATTCAGTAACGTAAAATTACAATTTGTTTTTCTAAATCGTTAGTAGATAACATTTAATCATAGCAATTATTTCTGGTTTTTATGCTTAATTTTGGGTTTCCTTTTTCCAATATTTAAAACTTCTGAGTTATTTCTAGTTTGTTTTGCAATTACTTACAATTAATTTAGTTATTTTGTTTATTAACTTACTCTTTAGTTGCCAAATTATCGATCACAATGGATAGTGATGAATCAATTGAAGTATCCTGTGATAAAGATATGTAGTATTTGTATCATCTAACTGTCGTTAGACCATTAAAATTGTATTATTTTTATTCTAAATTATTAAAACGTATATTTACTCTCTATGCAACTTCGATAATTTAGCTGGATATTTATATTTCATTCTTTCATGACGCGATTAATTTATCTAAGGTTATTTGAATTGGCTTAAATCAAATAAATTTTTGATTAGGTTAGTTTCAGTGAAAATAAAACCAACCAAAATTAACAAATCATTTAGTTGTAGTAGTAGTACATGTACAATTTATTAAGCTTTGCATTCATTAAAATTAAAAAAAAAACGTTCACATTTTCTTTAATTTTATAGATTTTTTGAGTCATCCAATTATTTTCTTAGATAATTGTAGCAGATTTGGCAGAGCTCATTCGTAAACGTACGATGAGATTTTCTGGAGCTGGTTTATTCCTTTTATGTCTTCTGTTACGTGTTTCAGATATTCGAGTGTTAGAGTTAGTGTTGTTTAGGACATATTTTTTATTTTTAAGCTATTTCAGGAAAAATACGTCGTTGTTTATAGAAGGATTTATCGGTTTTGAATTTCCAGGATTTTAACATTTTAATTATTTTATTTTTGTACCTATTTTAATACACAAATTATTTTCAGATTTCATCTTCAACAAATATAATTATTTCTCATGTTAGAATTAAGTAATGGGTTTAGAAGGTTTAGTTTATAAGGCATTTTTGCGCGTAATTAATTTGATAATAGTTTTTCTCTACATAAAGTACAGCGTAAAATTTTGTGATAAACATAATAAGCGATTGCGTAATATTCTAAAATCCTAAAAAAAAACTCAGATATTTTTGTTAAACTGTATTTAACAGAGGACACTTGAAAAAGCGAGCAAATCGACGGTGATACAACACGAAAATTAAATCAATATGTTACGCGAGCGAAGCGAACGCGACGTAGCAAAGCTAAACCATTAACATGACGCGAGCGAAGCGAGCCGAGCGCGACACTACTCGAAAACCTCTTCTTCTGTCGTATGGGTATCAAGTCGATCGACCCGATGAACCCTGATGTCAGAATTTTAAACCGCCTTATAGCACAGCTAAAAGACCTCTGACATGGTTTGTGTTACGACCACTATCAATAACAGCGACCGGGACCGACGGCTTAACGTGCCCTCCGAAGCACGGATTCCTTTTACTTTTCGGACAATCAGGTGATTCAGACCGACGGCTTAACGTGCCCTCCGAAGCACGTAATCCTTTTTCTACTCGGACAATCAGGTGATTCAGCCTGCAATGTCTTAACCAAACTAGAAACAACAACACAATGTCATTCTTCTCCCTGGGAATCGAACCGAGGACCTCTGGATCGAGAGCCCATGGCTCGGACCACTAGACCACGGAAGCAGTTACTAGACCACGAAAGCAGTTATATCTTGACATTAGCGTAATACAAGCGTAAGCGTAATAGTAGTTAGAAAATGAAAAAAATATTTGGGCAAGAGTGCTGGGGTCTCATGGTTCGGAGCGGGTTAATCTGTTTTGGGTTTCTCCAAACCTTCAGGATTTCTCTACATTCCTTTGTCTTGGGCGCCACACTGCTTGCTACAAACGTGTTTGTCCTTAGTTCATAAGTACTAACTTAGTTTTAAAATAATACCTAGTATTAGTGCAATAGCGTAAAAGATACGTTGCTTCATTCAATAATTTTCATGATAAGTTTATTATTTTAGAAAGAGCAAAAGTTGTGGCGTAAATATTTTCATATTCCTTTATTTTAGAAAAGGCAACGTTCTAATAGCGATTGGCGTAATTTCTGTATTATATGTTTAATTTCACTAACCCTAAGTGTTTTAGTTGATAAGTTTGGAGTTATCATTTGCGAATTTTGAAGTACGTATTTTGATTTGAGAACGGATGGATATTTCCAATAAGAATGCAAAAGAAAAAAAACACAATTTATCACATGCATTTCAATAATTCTAATTTTGTTTATCAGTGGTCAAGTAGAGGTGGCTGTGATGCTTATTTGAGTGGCGCAGATCAGAGTAAGGTGGCCAATAAAAGGGGATTGAAAGATAGATGAACGTATTATGATAATTTTTGTATTATTATTATTTATGTTTATTAATTATTTATTTTATTAATAAGTTTGAAAGGAGATGTAAGCAGGGCTCTGGAAAATATCATAGCTTACCTACTTTGACTACAAGTTATTGTGTGTCCTTCTAAAAACTACACCACACACAACAACGAAATTTATATGAAAACTAGAAGCTAGGATTAGGACAGCAGTCATTTCTGTGTTTAACAGGTGTTTCATATATTTTTCTACTCACACGCAGTTCTCAGGCTGATGCTATGAGGCTAATGCTTTTCCCCACACTTACATCAAGCTAAGGTGTTAACGAAATAACTTAGAATTGGGATTTGAAGAGATTACCTTGATCAATATGCCCGGCAAGATATCAAGCATATAGGGTATCTGCATTGTGTAACGTAGGGGTATCATCTTATCTAACGATCGCCATTCCAATGCAGAATAAAGACGAGTATTGATGTGGATTGTATAAGTACTACTCTTCTAGTACGTTGAGGCTTAGCACAACCTCAGCGCCCTGCACACGGTGTGATTTAATCCTGCGCGATACATTGTTGTTCATTAACTTGAGGTACTTAATCAAAGATTTCAGATTTCAAATTGGAGTCATGGCTGTTAACATTTTTAGTCACATTACACACACACACAACACAAATTCACTTTTGGAAGGATGTGCAATAATTTCTTTTTATAAAATTGAGGAAATAGTAAATATTTTGATAGTGTAATTTAAATGATACTTCCCATTATTTATTTGAGCTTGACTAATAAAAAGATGCTATGAAATTGTCGGTTAAAAGTGTAAGGGTTGAACTTGGGGATTCTGTGATATATTTGCGACTTAACAGTCAATAAAATTCGTATTTCATACAAATGGAACTAGGAAATTTTGTGATAAATACTTTCAGCGTAACAGTTTGGTTATTTGCGGAATTTTTGCATTTCTTAATTGATTTAAGATGAGGAAAATTGTCTATTTTGAATAAAAAGTAACGAAAATTTATATATCCTGACAAAGGTTCTGTTAACTTGTCTATGCAGAATGAATGGGACGTTTGTGGAATGATCATAAGAGGTGTATTGTGATGATTATGAAAGGTAAGCTAAGGCGAATCTCTGTCTTTGAAATCAAAGATTAGACTTAAGCCAGAGAGAAGAGTATAGATAAATAATGGAATCAGAGTCTAGGATACTTTTCATTGACATTTTAACCATGACACACTACACGGTACATAATGAGGTTTTATGAAATTTGGTGTTAGGAGTAAATTCAATGACTTGAATCATACATTGTTTTGATTCAGTTATATAACATTAACAGGTTTTATCTGTATTTCATAATTCGCTCCAACTAATAGGCACACTGCAAACAAGACTGTTCCTTTGCTTGGCTTTGTATTTTGTCCGAATAATCATCAAAATAAGTTGAATATTCGTCTGATGATTTTAAAGTTTTGAAATTAACAGTTTTATTTGTTACATTCTCCGAAAGGTTAGTAATTTTTATTTTGGGTTGAGATTTTTGAGTAGAACCTTTTGTCAGTTGGATTTAAATGACTGGAACTAGTAAATGCAACACTTTCATTCTTTGACCAGGGTCATTCGTATATTGGTTTAATTTCAATACATGGTTGGACTGAACAGATGAGATCACAGGGTCGACTGGCCTTCCGGTTCCTCGGCAGAGACTTGTTGCCCTTGGGAAGGAGATTTTTATTCATGACTTAATGTTTAAAGCTTGGGGATTCAATCCATGTAACTATTTGCTGACCTTTTGGTTTAAAATACACACCACACAAAATACATTCTGGGAAAAGTGTCAATGAAAATTTTTCTAACTGATTATATTTGTGGATCTCAATTTTGAGTCAAGAGAATTTTCCTCCGTTGAAGTTTTAAGTCAACTCCAGTAAATTGGGGGTCGGATGTAACGATACGCCTTCATGTTTAGGCGCATCGTCACCCCACAAATATAATATTTCTTATAAATAACTTGATTTGATAAAAATTATCTATTCGTAAAATTATAATTCATCAAAATCGATTTGAGACATTTTGAATTTCGCGCCATTTCAGACGAAATCGCATCTGAGCTCTTATTGGTCAGATAGTTGTATGATCGCCGCGAGAAGAGAATCTGCAAAATAAACAAAAGTTTACATACTTTCAGATTAATAATTAGTTGAATATTTTTCGAAAAATAACGATCATGTTCATAAATGAAAATAAACTTGAATAATAGTATTTTGATTATCCAAATATGAACCAATAGCATTCAAAAATAAACTTGCTATTTTGTTAACAATATTGCTTGTTAATCCATTTAATTCAAATATTGACCATTATAAAATACGGTATAAATATTTGTCAAATTATAATAAACATCAAATACCAATAACATTAACATGAAACAAAAATAATGTTAATCAAATGACTGACAAGTTCATTCATCACTGTCTGTAAGGATTACAGTGCCTCTCCGTGTTTATGGTGTATTGAGTGTGGCGAAAAAAGGAACTAACTAGACCGTCAAGACCATACAATATAAAACTTCTTGTTCCATGTACATACATAGAATCGCAATACAAAATGACCCTAAGATAAAAACTCATTGTATTACGTGGAAGGTCTATGGTTGTTCATATCATATATTTGATATTTTCTCCGACATGCAGCGCCACGCTAAAATTCATGGGATGGAGCTGGCACATTCTATACGGAATTGTTGCGAAATTTGATCAAACTTCTGATTAAATAAATGGTGGGAATTGATTAAAAAGAACGATTGTAACAATTTCATAATTTTCGACTTAATATCTCATGTATTTTACGTAAAATCCTTAATTTTGTAGTAAATGGGAAAAGCGCCATCTGTTCTCAGATTAGAATACTTTTAGGGCTAGCCTCCTAGGCTGTCTTCAGGTTCGAATCCGGGAGCCAATGCTATTGATTCGTGGAGGGTAGTGTTGGAAAAATCTTGGCTGAGATTGTTGCCGTCCCTTTTTGTTCTCTTATGAGCGACAGAGACAGGTGTGAAATTCTATTGGTTGAATCATGATTTTTGTAACTACAAATTGCTACCATTGGTTATTACTCAACGAATTATAAAAGTTTTGATTCATTAGCGATTTTCAAGTATTCCGTGGTAATCGTAATTTTGTCGTTTTACACAGACGCTTCCTTGGAAAAACATGCGGTTGTGACACTTTTTGGAAAGGCGCCGGGAGCGACGGTCGCAACTTTGAAGAGGCTTCTTGGTTCCAGGGAAGGCGACGGGTGCTGGTGGTGCCATGGCGTCTGCAGCTATTTATCTGGTCAGATCTTTCCTTATATTTCGTAGATACAGAATATAACAGTGCAATATAAAGTTTTGTAATCGCGTAACGTAAGAAAAAGCGTATGAGTAGGAGTGTCGGTACTAAGCCGTGTCTGCCATATTTGTTTCCTAATCATTGTAACTACGTAAATGAAATTCACATTTTTCACAAGTTTGAATCTAGCAGTATGTTGTTTAAGATCTGTGATATTCTGGTTCTACATATTGTCATGTGTTTTTGCTTATCTCCGTGTACTTCTACATTTTTACTTCGGATTGCGAGTTCTACCTACGATAATTTTATGTGTACTTTTTCAGGAATTTTCCATACGATTTATTTGATTGAATATGTGTGAAGCTGAGATTTAAGTGTACCTATTTTTAAGAAATTATATTTTGATTGAACGAAAATAAAAGTACGGAACGGTAGGTAGTTATAACCACGACGCGCGGGTATGGAACGGTAGGTAGTACGTTGCGCGGCGCGCTTTGCCTCGTAGGTGCATTTGGTTAGAGCCTTCGGTACTCATAGTGCGTGAGCTAGGTCGTAGGTTCGATTTCGTTAAAACTATTTACACTCTCTGACCTACATTCAATCTGGTATGTAAAATAAAAGTTCTTAAAATTGTAATAAATGTAGACGCACTTATTCCTCCATAGCAAATTCGGTGGTGTAGTAGCACGACATGTCAATATCAATATCCAGAAATTATTTATGTGGAACTTTTGTACTACTTTTTAGCTAGGTCGAGTCAGACGTTAGAAGCGGTCACCCATCCAACAGCGGTCACCTATCCATTTTAAATCGTACAATTTTTATTAGTAAGAAATAGTTTCAAAAATAGTTCGAATTTGTTAAAACACATTGGTACGTGGTGGGATTCGAACCACGGTCCCCTGCACGGATAGTCGCGGCCCTATCCACTACACCATCCGGGCTGTCTTAATATCGTCCATGGATTTTATTATTTTAGATTATTTAGGTACTGCAGTTCCAGTTTGATTCCGAGACGTGGATGTTCCAACCAGAAGGGTGACAATTACAGTTTTGAAAAGGTAATATCTACTTTTATTTAGTATTTAATGTTCATCTACATATTTTGACTACAACTAAATATTATTCAAAATTCAGAAATGCAAAGTTTAATAATCTTTTGATACATCTTTTTATAGCTAATTCAGGAAATATTTAATTCCATTTTTTGAATATTTTCTCATCAGCAATTTTACTAATGACATTTTAGTAATAGTTATCTAACTAACATTTTTAACGGATTTAGAATGAATGTCATATTTAGATTCAAGGCCATACTAAAATGCCAAGCAGTGGAAATTTTGAGCATTTAGAGAGTTACATTTCCGTAACTTTTATTCGTATAAAGTTTCTTATTGTTTTGATACAATTTAACCAAATGTTTATTACCAGCCTTTTATATGGAGTTGCATAGAAAGTTGCAATGTCAAGAGTAATAAATAAAGAAGTTACTTTTATGAAAGTGATGTTGAGTTTGAGCGTACTAGGCCAAGCTAAGACAAAGCCTTAATAGATTTCTCTATATAAAGAATGGGAAACTATACAAGTACAGTTCGATTCACCATTTCTTATTACTTAGTTCAAAGAAACTAGGTTTGACAATTTTAAAATACAAAATTGATGTTACTTTTTAGTAGAAGGTTGAAAATAAATATTTACCTTTAATTTAAAGTAAATTCTGCAAAAGTTTCAATTATGTTTTGTTTGCAGTAAATTCTCTTCATATCTTCATTTTATTTTATTTTGAAATAGATTCTTTCTGACTTTGTAATGGAAGATTAATGTTTTTTGTTTCAAATATATATTTTCATAGATTCACAATTCTAGTGAACAAGTAAATCTAGATGTCGTGAATTCATTTGTTCCATTAAACTCAGTAAATGTAAATTCAAAAGAAATCCTGATATTAAAATCACAGTAAAACTAAAGTTACCACATCATTAAATACAAAAATGAAATACATTATACTCAAATTAAATAATGAATTAATGTGAAAGGTTTTCATTTGGAATACCTAACCATACACTAGGTTCAGGAACAAACCTAGATTTGATGGATATACCCTCTTGTCCTTTTGTATACTTAGTAAAGTATGACTAGACTGACTGACAAAAATATTGCATTTTGACTTGAATTAAAGATACTTCCCCTCATATCAGGATTAAATATATTGGAGGAGCTCTGTCCAGAGTCTGGCTGACGAGGAGCACTGCACGGTGGCGGGAAAGGGCGGTGCCCCGGCTTTACCAAAAACACAAAAATGCTGTTGTAGTTTTATCTAGTTTGAAACAGCAAATTTCTTACAATATATTTGAATGCTAAGATTATTAGTCTTCCTCACCCTCTTAAACCTTTATTGTTGAACGTTTACTAAGTATTAAGATTATTTTTATTCAATTCATCTTCATCATCACTTTCGTAAGTTTAGTATTTTCTATTCTATTTAACTATCATTAGGCAAAGTAGGTTATACCATTCGAGTCATTAAAGTTCAGGGGTTACAACAGCGGTTCGCAACTTTAGGTCCTATTATACCACTAGACGTTCATTTGGCCAAATACTAATCTTATTAAATTGAAACCAATTCTGTTACTTAAGTTCTTTCTTTTCCTCTATTTACAGTGTCTTCAGCCTTGTCCATGTCCAGCCTTCTGGAAATCGTGTCTGATGAATCCGTGCTCTACCTATTTACGATTAGTGTCGCGTTTAAGTGTAGTTAATAATTATTTCCTTGAAGTGATTTTCTTGCAACTGAAGAATTTTAATTAAGGTTTTCGTATCTTAAATTTCATCTTTACATTTACTAAAATCATCCTTTAAATTCTCAACATTTAACTTTTCTTATTTTCTTTTACTTCTCTTTTCTTAACTAGGGTTTTAAAAAAAAATAGGGCTAGGTTAGGTAGGGTAATGTTACATACTTAACCGATTTCGATGAAACAAAGCCTATACACTGCTCTGAGATATGCCAAATCAATAAATGAAAACTGCATGAAAATCCATCCAGTGGTTACGAAGATGTGCCCGGACAAACGGACAGACAGACAGAAAGACAGACAGAAAGACAGACAGAAAGACAGACAAAAAATTCTAAAAAAATAAATTCGTGTACTGTTGGTCTTCTTGTATCACCCTGACTTCATTTTAGTCAATTTCCTTCATTGTACAGACAAACCGGGTCCTACTGTTTTATTATATGTATAGATATGTATTTTATTATTATTACATTTATAATAAAATGGACAAGACTCCTAGGTTCGAATATCACGTTATAACATACCTTATATTAGTGTTTAGATCATGTAGATTACCCTAGTTTTTATTTCAGCTCGATACATGCAGTACCTATTTCCAGAGATATGACCGCGAGAAGTTAATGCATCTTTTTTCAATTTCTGAAATTACGGGTGCTCGCGGTGTCGCCGATGTGACGTCATCTTTAAACGTGCCGCGGCGGCGAACTGTGAAAGCGGCGTATGCAGTACTGTGGTTTATATTGCGTTATATTTGTTTCACGCATAGAAATATTAATTTTCACGCAAATATTTTGTTATTCTGAGTTGTGAACTGCCTCTGTGGTCTAGTAGTCCTGCTCCCGAATGTCTACTAAGCTCTCAATCCGCAGGTCGTGTATTCGATTCCCACGGGGGGATCATAAAGTTGATATATGTTAATTTATTACTTTGTAGGAATTTTCTCAGTTTGGTTATGACGTTATAGGCTGCATCACCTGACGTAAAATAAAAAAATCCGCTCCTCGGAAGGCACGCTAAGGTGGCAGGCCCGATCGTTGTCTTTGATAGTGGTAGTTACACAAACCATGATAGAGGCATATTAGGTGAACTATTTAGGCGGTTTAAAAACTCTGTCATAAGGTTTTATCATAGTTGTAAACCTCTGACATCAGTGTTCATCATAGTTTTTAACCTCTGACATGTAATTTTTGAGACTAAGGCTCGTATTTATAAAGCGATCTCAAGATTGAGAGCAATATTGAGTGCGGATTTGACAGGTAAAAATGTTGTACTGGAATGACATTTCTGATACGAACTCAAACTCGCTGTCACTCTTGAGAGCTGATTATAAATACCGGCCTTAGTTATTTTTTCAAGATGGTGATCATACTAAAATATCTCGTTTAAAGTATATTTAGTAGTCCCGTCTAACAAAACCCCGGCACGACGCGGGCTGCTTTAAAATATTAATAAGTCCTATGACGGCAGGCAATCTCCTTCCCGAATAACATTCAAAAAATAAAAAATATTTGCGGATCGCCGTAATTTTTTTGGATTAAAATATATAGGTACCTTTCGCAGATATAGATTAAAGACAACGATCGGGACTGCCACCTTAACGTGCTTTCGAGGAGAGGAATCTTTCATTTTATTATACAGGGTGTAAAAAAAAGTACTAATTATATTCCTTTAAACCACATGTTCTATTAATGATACCAAACAACTTTCCCAAAGCACAAAAATTTTAGCTCGAAAAAAATTTTTGCCTTTTCCATACAAAGATGCTCTCCGGGATCTGCAGTTTTGTATGGAAAAGGCATTTTTTTCTTCGAACGAAAATTTTTGTGAAACTTTGGGAAAGTTGTTTGGTATCATTAATAGATATTAGTAGAACATGTGGTTTAAAGGAACCTAGTACTTTTTTTACATCCTGTATAATATCAGGTGATGATGCTGCAGCCCTACAATGTCCTAATCAACTGAGGAAAACTCACAAAATAGTACATTGACAAATATCAACTTTCGCGATTTAAACTACTATACATACTTACTAGTACTACGTAGTGCACCGCGTTTAAAGATGACGTCACTGCGAGCGATTGAATATTGGGCCGTCTGCCACTCTCTTCGTGCGGAAGAGCTCACTTTGAGCTTTAATATCTCAGTCATTAATAAAGATATTAAAAAACTAAAAACAGAATAATTTTCCTAATTTTTTGGAAAATTTTTCCAGATAATAAAAAAAAAGAAGGAGCAAGGTCCATTAGATCCCACTGCTGGGCAAAGGCCTTCCCCGCGGTCTTCCATTTCACTTTTTAATTTCCTGTATAAGAAAGAATATTGCACGCAACTGAATCACCGCTTTTCTCCACACTATAAACGTAGGTACTAACCCTCAATAGATTAACTCCTGCCCGGAATAGAATCCTGAACCCATTTAGCCGCAGCCGAGCGCCACCACACCCACCAGGGTTATAAGGTGCAGCGCCGGCGGCCGTCGTTACTTACGTAACAGGTTCTATTCCCGACCTGGTCAGCCAGCAAATACTGTAACGGTGTTTAGATCAATGGAGTTATATGGGTTTTATTGAGCAAAATAATTAATTATACGGGGTGTAAGGGACAGCGTCCCGCAAACTTATAGGGGTTGCTCAGTCAACGATACTGAACAACTACCATCAGGAATTTTTTTCAGGAAATGAAAATAAAAATTTGCTTTTTCATACAAAATGATCACATTGATCAGACAATTTGTATGGAAAAGCAATTTTTTTTTTTCATTTCCTGAAAAAAATCCTGGTGATATGTGTTCAGTATCGTTGACTGAGCAACCCCTATCAGTTTGCGGGACGCTGTCCCTTACACCCGGTATATCATTGCTAGTTAGGTATAGGTAGATTCCATGCTGGAACGATAGAAAAACGTAGAATGTGCTAGCTGCTTCTTCCGGGCATGCTGTAGGGAATTCAGCAATGGGATTCGAGAATGGTGCATTGTAATTTAGGTTATGGGCTGACAACCTATCACTCATTTCAATCTGAAAGTCAATATTTTTTCAATTTGTCAGACGTGGTGAAACCGCCTGCCTACCCCGTAAGGGGTAAAGGTGTGACTTTATTATGTATTGCTAGGTAGGTTTGAAGACCAAAAAAATAAAACTTGAATAATATCTTTATATCGATAATCCAAATAAAATAAGAAGTTTTTCGAGTTGACGTATATGACCGGTGAACAATGACGTCAAATTTATTTCAACCGCCTAAGCAGCACAGCTATGACTATGACTATTAATAGGCCTTTGACATGGTTTTGTGTTACAATAACTACCAAACCAAGAAAATTATCTTAGTCCCTAATAGTTTCTATCAATGAAAGTCCTCTACAATCTAACGTTCAACCCATGTATCCACCTCTGCCATTCTCACCTGCCAAGATCTTTAACCATACGCATGTTCCACTCAGCTCCACTATAAATCGAGTTGTTCTCCGCCTACACTCCATACAAGACCTGGTAGATGTGCTAGTAGCACCCTTATTTATACAGGGGACATGATCAACTAAACTGAGTTTACATGCATATAATCACGCCTTTATCCCTAATGGGGTAGGCAGAGCGTATACGACCCAAACAAAGGTCTGATAGGTTTTAAGGGTTATTCCAGATAGATCTGTATTAGGTATTGCTAAAGTGACAGGTTGTCAGCCCATCGCCTAAAGAACAATACTGAAACCGAATCGAGTCGAAACCGTCGAATCGAGATGCAGCTGGCACATTCAATGTTTTTTTCTCACTCTCAGTCCAGCTCAAGAAGCAAAACTAAACTGAGTTTTGTGATGAAATATAAAAAAACTAACCTCCTATAATCTAATACAGTTTGTTGTGTTTTATATTCAGTGTATGGAAATAACTCAGGCTGATCTCACCTTGGAACTAAAGTTAAAAGTTAAAAAATACCCACTGTCAAATGTGATCGAAATAAATAATTATAAGGTATAAAATTAATTTGAATTTGAATTAAAATAATCCAGAAAACCACCACAGGACCAAGTCAGACGATTAATAAAAAAACTGACTTTGAGCATCCTTAAAATTACCTAAGAGATATTCAAATTCAAACCCTGTATTATTATAGGCAATGCAATATACTGCAGCACATTTGTGCGGTAGCTAAGATGCCTATCTCTGGTATGAGCAAGTGGTCCAGTGCAAAGATGGCTGATACCAGATGTGGACCTTGAGGGTACGGCTGCAATCTGTATCTGTTTTGAAACTCCTAGATTAGTTATGGACATAACTTTTCGTAGGGCAAATGTAGAGTCTTACAACATACGACACATAATCACGCATACACAGTGTTGTTGGCGTAATAATTAACGTGCTTATTATTTTTTATGAAAATATTTATATTATATCAGGCATACGGTGGTGATAAACGTTTTCTATTTTTCAATAGATAATTTTTGGCACTTGAAGAGTATGTAATAAAATTTGCATCAATATAAAGAGTAGGTAGGTAGGTAGGTAAAATCTATGGTAATATGGAATAGAGGCTGAAATAACACAGAAGACAGTATTTTAATTACATAATTACTAAGGCTCGTATTTATGAAGCGATCTCAAGATTAAGAGCAATATTAAGTACGGATTTGACAGGCCGTTTTGTATTGAAATGACATTTCTGAAACGGACTCAAACTAGCTGTCAGTCTCAAGAGCTGATTATAAATACGGGCCTAAGTATTTTAAAAGTCTAGAATACGAACTAGTATCCTTCTTATATTTTCAGTTTATGTGTATTAGAGTAACTAACTAATGTTTCAAACGTATTTGGTCATTATGTCTTTAACTTTCTACATAATAAGACACTTTGTTTGAAGCCGACAGAAACTAAACAATCAATAATAAAACGAGTGATTGCTTAAACACTTAAATTTTCTTAGCAACCATTTTTGTTTTGCAGTTAAAGATACGCAAAACAATTTGTATTCGTAGCTAGAGGCTTATTCTATTCATCCTACCTGATCCTACCCTCTTATTATGCGTAGTTATTTTTAGAAACGACAATGTTGAAACTCATCGATAGAAGTTTCCGATTTTAGATTTCTAATCTAAAGTATTTATACGCATAGATTGTTATCTATGAAATACGCAGCGAAAGTCCAGCTTACACCATAAAGTGATCTCTCCTAAGAAATCCAACATGATTCGATCATAATTTAGCACTTGATTCCACAATAGCTGGTCCTGTCTATTAGATAAAGGTGCCAGGTATTCTGGGCACAGAGTAACGGAACACAGAGACGACAACATTAATTTATTCCAGAGATTACACGCCCGTCATTGCCTTCATAAGCTCTGACTTATGCACAGATTTAACCCAATCGAAACACGCTCGCATGTTATAAATTATAATCGCGATGAGGTGCTAAGTTTATCACCTATTTTCATGATCATAATTTAATATTGGAAATCAATAAACTTGACCATAACGGGATAAGCACATGAGATTCATAACTCTAAAATTAGCCCAAGCACGCTTGAAGTGCACGATCCAACTTTATAGTTGTAAGATTTCTTAAACGGAAATTTCAAGCCTGGCAAAATTAGAGGGCATTATCCGTGGCTGGCAAATAAACGCTCCATAGAATAGGCAATAAAAGGGAGTCAGCAAACGATATCTTTCCGCAACTGCGTTTTGATTACTCTGCGGAGTCGCGGCCGCCCACGCGCCTGCGCGACCCGAGCTGCGTAAATATGGCGCGCGGAATTAGACCTACCCGCGGTTATTTACTGCCGGCGCGCGCGCAAGAGAAATCGACGCTCGACGCCGCTCCGTGTCACTTCCTGTTCAGACGCCGCCGAGAGCGGACCAACTATCCCCTTAATATCCCTTTATTTGAACCCATAAAACTATATCAACCGACCCGCCTTTTCTACTTGCAACCGACCGTAATCGTTTATCTGATTACAGCGGGACGGGCTCCAAAGTGTCTGTTGTTTGTTCAACTGTATACTTACGCGTTTACCGGACTTGTTGTTTAACATAATCTATTATCTCTTTGTTTGGAAATAAGGTTTATCTTGTCATTCTTAAATCACCTGCCTACGTGCGGCTAATACGACTGTAGCCTTTCTAGCAAATATGCGGTGTTAACTTTTTATTAATCGTAAATGGCGACAAAGTTGTGAGCGTCATAAAGCGAGGTTATAAAGTAGAACAAATAAAGCTTGTAATAAATTGTCGCAGGTGTAAAAGTGCGGAAGTGAGTGTACGTATTGGTTGTGCCTAGTTGACGCGAGCGCTCGATGACTTTTTATGATTTGACATTTACGCGACATTTGACATTATGCGGGGCCATACGTCTAATTATTATTTGTGGGTGTGGGTTGTCAGTGCATACCTAAACTGGGTTGCGGGCTTGCGGCTGTGGGTGATTGATATCGGTGCCTTAAACCGGTCTCTCTTGATTAATGCATTACTCTGTGAATGTCATGCGTGCTACGATCTAATTAGGCCTCTTCCCCTTGTTTAATCTTGTTGTTCACATTTCATATTCGATATTAATAGTACGGCTTTAACCTGGTCAAAGATAAGTTGCAACTTAATGACTGGTTTTGACTGATGACTAAGTTTGTATGCAGTAGTTTCAGTTAGGACCTATTCTGTTGTGGGAATTTCTAGTGTAGTTATATTGTAGCAAAACAAAACAACTCTCCATATGATATTGCTATCAATTTGTCAAAATTATTACCGTCCCTTTTTGTTCTCTCACGATATACAATGACAGATGACAATTTTAGTCAAGATTTAGTGATGTTGTGCGCACAAGAATAGATACCACATTTTTTTTTTCACAGTTTGGGGAGTGCCAGCTTTCGGGTAATTCGCTCTACAGTTTACGCTATAAGTATTAACCCGACGAGCGCCAGTCAGATTTTTGCTAAAAGTAACTCAAATGTCGAGGTTTTATAGACAGCGAATTATGTCACATTAAGGGTCGTATTTATAATCAGCTCTCAAGAGTGACAGCGAATTTGAGTTTGTATCAGAAATGTCATTTCA
Organism: Scrobipalpa atriplicella; assembly: GCA_029255725.1. Taxonomy (NCBI): domain Eukaryota; kingdom Metazoa; phylum Arthropoda; class Insecta; order Lepidoptera; family Gelechiidae; genus Scrobipalpa; species Scrobipalpa atriplicella. The sequence continues at coordinate 6,791 of JARACY010005196.1, read as the reverse complement.
GTACAAAACGACCTGTCAAATCCAAACTTAATATTGCTCTCAATCTTTTGCTTTATAAATACGAGCCTAAATACTTTTTTCTGTTTAGAAATATTTTATAGCAATGAAATGAATGACTCTTCAGTAAGTTGACCGTGAGACCATCGAAACAAACCCAATTGACAATCTAATTTCAACTGTCAATTGTTATCAGGCATATCTAAAACTAATCTCTAATGAGAATAAAGTAGATACAGTTGAATAAAAAAAATACTTGACCGATCGCGCGTAGGAACGCAGGTATTTGTGTGTAAAAACTATGAGCTACGATGCGTGCTTGGCAGTGAGGCTGTTAATTATTATTGTTTGTATGAAATTCATACTTTGTGGACGGTATTAAAAGTCAGGGTCACTTTTATGATAGAGAATTTTTTTACTAATGTAATATATATATAAATTATATCACTGAGAAATTAGTGATATCTTTTAAATAAAGTATTTATTCCGAATGCATCTCAAGACAAGGTATTTGATATCATTATGATTACCATGATCTATTTTTAAATAATAATTATTTATCCCGTCAATGATAATACATATTGCACTTACTTACTTATAATAAGTTTGTAGATTAGATTGTAGACTGTAATGCATATGACATTTTAAAGAATGTGCAATGATTACCACCTTTAGAACTTGTATGTATAATGAATTAATTGTGCTATACTAGCAATTATTGACATATCTTGATTTTACTTAACTCTGGTACTGCTTATAATAATGCACAATAAATATTAATTTGCGTAAAAATAAAAAAAAAACTACGAAATTCAAAGCACGATCCTATCTGCAATATCTTTTATAGTTTGTGAAACGCAGCGAAATATATATGGCATGGCATGTCGCATAAGTACCTGAGGAATAAACGCGTAATTTTATATGAAAAATTCCTTGGTCAGCAGTTATAGTGTTAACTGCTGACTGGTTGAGTGAGTGGTGACACTCGCCACTCGATTAGTTTTTGTTTCACTCTACCTTTGGGACATGGTCGAGGTCATGCTTATCTTTGTACCTATATTGTAAGTAGTTGTCGATAAAAAATACGTACTTGTTAGGTATAATGTGTGGTATAATAACTATGCCACATGTTGAATAGACATACATACTTAAAGTCACGCCTTTATCTCTTACGGGGTATGCAGAGCGAACAACGCCTAGTATACAAAGCGTTTCCGCCAAGTCTGACAAATAGAGGGCAATTTTGGATCGAAATGTGTATCGCTAACAGTGACAGGTTGTCAGCTCATCGCTGAATCCCTTTTGCTGACTTCTACAGCATGCCTGGGAAGAAAGGCAGCTGGCACATTTTGCGTTTTTCAGCTCAACATGGAAAAATGGAATAGACTCTATATTGACAGACTAGACATTTAAAACTTAAGTTTCAAATCCGCTAGAAACATCATAAATAATAATAAAAATGGTAATAAGGAACATTGCTGAATACTCTTTAACTGGTGAACATAGCATGAAAGGAACTTATTACCAGCAGCGGAACAAGAAAATTATTGTAGTAATTGAACCCTTAGGCAAGACGACACGAGACAAAATGAGACAAAACATCCAACCCGTTCCTTAATTTGCTGTTTCTTCAGTAATTTTGAGAATAATTTTCCAGGGAAAAGGTCAATACAATGCAAAATTATAGTTATTTTAGTGTAACAAAAGGATTTCTCGTCATTATTTTTATCGGTCTTGGCTGCCTTAAATTAAGTTGATTTGACTCTACCTTTTACATCTTCATTAAGTAAGAAAATTTGTAAAAGAAAACCTGCATTCATTCATCAGTCGTAACAGTCCTCTTTTAATGGTGTATGCCATACCTAATCATGGCAGGCAGTCGCTTTTTAAAATAATAATTCGCGGGATGATAAAGGTGATGCTATCCCAATCAAGCACCACTTGGCGAAACATAATAGTGCCCGATAAATATGTTATCATATTACAGAACCTGCTCTAATGAAGCCAGTGCCGCACGCGGGTTGTCGTCAGTTCGACTCCTGCGCAGCCCGCAGCAGCGGACGGAAGGCGTCTGTCCGCTTGATATATGTTTACTGTCCTTTCCTGTGTCTTTCTTGCCTGATCCGCGGTCCACTGTGTCCGCTGACCGGGTGACTGCTTGCATTTAGTTGTTAGGCGCGATTAGATAAGACAATGCCTCACAATGCTCTGAATGGTCCAGAGATTGAAAACGCACCGATTATACTCTTAACTACGAAGAACTGGGTTCGATTCCCGACAAGGCACAATGAGTTTCAGTTGTTGGTTAAGACATTCCAAATGACTGTCCGAAAATTAGTGCTGTTGGATACAAACACTTGTCGAAAAGTATGAATTCGAACACTTTGTTTTCGCGTATACTTTTAATTCTTCTCGAAGACTCATCTCTAAAACATGATAAATCCCCTTCCAGCGCCTGCGCAGGTCCGGGGGGCGTAGCACCCGGGGGCGGCGGCGCGGGCGCGGCGAGCACCTGCGGTAGCCCGCAGTCCGCACTAAAAATACGTTATTAACACGACTACTTTTATTTTTGACGCGATAGCCCCGAGAAAAAGGTTAAGGCAGGAACGGACTCAGGTTATGCATGATCAGATCGTAATTTTTAGATAAAACGTTTGATGACAAGTTTTGTAGATTCACGCGTCACAAAAAAGTTATGAGCTGAGTCGTGTTATGCATTTAGCTCAACTAAACTCAAAGCATTTTTGCACAAAGTTATGTCATAAAAGTTTTCTGATAAATTTGGAATTCATCATGACAGTTTTGAATGTATGTATACTTAAATTTGAAACTAATTCGTGTAGCAAAAAGAAGTACAAATTGCAATAATATGGACATTGTTTAATGTAGACGACGACATAGAATGTTCTTATGACCTTCGTATCAACCTCGAAATGAACTTATAGATTTTTCTAAAAAATAGAGTCGTCTTGCTACATTCTGAACTCCGACCCTTAGTCCAGCCCTTGCTGACATCTTTCGGCATCTGGCCGGTCGGAGGCTGCGATCCGACGATAGCGCAGGTCACTGTCCCCGCACACATACAAACACACACACACCCAACACACAGACACACACACACACACAGGCGCCGTAAGAAACTGGAGTGCTCTTGTTTTCTAATGCTTGTAATTACACTCTATTGAGTCGCCGGTGGTTATAAACTGGGGCCTGTATCATGATATTACAACAACTTCAATTCGATTTTCATTGCGTAGTCGGTTTGATGTTAGAATATAAGAAAGAATAAAAGACCAATCGCCCAGGTAAGGTACGTCAAAATATGGAGGAAATTTGTAAGTTACAGTTTTATGAAGTGGATTTCTAGTCAGCAAATTAGATTTTTATAGAGGTGATGATTAAAAAATGCTTCGGTTGCTGCTGGTCATTGTGGTACCCACTACTTATGATAAAAGAGGGTTAATGTTTAAAAAGAAAATGGTGTGCGTTGATGTCTTTTGCACCGCAGTCTTGATACTTGAGAAAATTTGAACAATTTGATCGATTGAATTAGATTCTGAGATTAATTTACAATAATAACATTATAATGTATTCTTATTTGATTTTGTTATTGTGTTTACAGCTTTAAGCATACTCATTTATTAAATCATGTTAGGTACAATGTGTAACAAAATATGACAAAAATTGTGGAATTTATGCAAAGTCGAGTAGACAAAGCCAGAAAGTGGACTACAAACATAAATTCACGCTTCTTTCCCAGAGGGGTAGTAAGAGATCACATCCTTCCACTTTCTTAACGATTAATTAAAATTTCTTAATTTTTTTCATGCACGCTCGTCAGTTTAGGGTACTCCTGGCCTGACCCTCCCTAATTGGTCCAGATACATTCGTCAAATCATTCCCTTTCCAACGACTACAATAACAACAGTACATTAAAATGCTACCTTCTTAAAAGAAGAATCATAATTCATCATCTAAAACGGAAAAACGTACCAACGCAAACAAGATATCTAGCTTTCATCTCTCCTTACAGAGCCCATCAATAAAATCACTTACAAATCTGTACCAGCATTACCATGTACAATGTTTGCAAAACCAGTACGTCCTGGGCAGGTGTGCATGTTCTTGTTAGTGATCTGGTTCAATGCTCAATGCTACTTGTAGGTTTTCCGGTAGACAGGTAGGCCTGCCATCCGCTCCGTGACAACCAGCTTAGGAGTTAGATTGGAATATTGTGGTGTCAACCTGTCGCGTATGTGTTTGTTTATTTAAATTGTATGTAATCTTTTTATCATGGAGGAACTAGGGATGTGAGGTGATCCATGGAGGTGACAAGTCTGAGCATCTGGTGTTTTGTTTACTTGTCCGTCAGTTTTGCACAAGATACCATAACATAATATTTAAATAAAGTGTTTTATTCTTGAGATTCCATAAAACGAATGCGAAAAATATAACATAACACTTATCCTAGGGTTAATGTACACTAACACAACTCCCCTGACAGATCCTTTCCTTGTCCAAGGTGGCTAATAATTTCAAGTTTATAGACGAATCTGCATAACCACGGAAACTACTAATTCCAACAAATTGATTCCATATTAATATTCTATAACAGTTTGTATAAATTATATGAAACGGCCACAAAACACGTATAATCGTAACTTCACCGAGCCCTAGTCCAGATGTTTAACTCACGACTGCAGCTTAGCCATAGTTGTGTGTGTAATTGTACCTACTCGCACATTACCTAAGTGCGCGTGAGTTCGCCATATTAAACCTGTAGTGACGCACACAAGGACGCGTGTCTGTACGCACAACTACAAGTATCGCTTAGCTGCAGTCGTAAACTAAAACAACTGTACAACATTTTCTGGGTAAAAGCTACGTAAAAGCCCTAATTTAAATTCAGTTTCGTGCTTCAGCCGCATAAATAAAGGCAATTAATAGCAATATGTTGTAAAATTAATTGGATCCTAGATAATATGTAAATGCTCTCTTTGTAGGCGATTTGGGTCTGCGCCTGCGTCGAGATCGGTGAAGATTTTATAGAGCGTAGTTATTAGGTTTCGGAAAGATCTATCATGGGGTGGAGAAGTTTATGTATCTAGAAAATTATTGTCACTAGAAATCGCATTTGAATCAAATATTTTATTTGACTTTGGAGATTAATTTGGTTAAACATAAAAAAATATATTGACTCTTTAATCACTTTCATAATTCTATTTAAGTAATTAGAAACGCATACGTAACTTACATATTACTCTCTGTTGACAGAAAAAAGTGATTTTTACCTGAAACAGAAATAATATTTATTAGTAACTAAATTAAATATTAAAAAACAAAATTTTAATCAAAACAATATCTGGAAATCGTTGATTTTTTTCTGTAATGGGACCTGTCATTTTGATTTCAGTAAAATAATAATATTCATGTATTCTAGTCCATCGCTTGTATTGTAATGCATTATAGGCAAACACACTTATCAATAATGAAGTTATCTCACCTGTCGATATCATGAACTCATTAAACATTCATGGGAACTGATCATAAATGTGTCAAAAGGCGAATAAAATCATAGAATGATAATTTGACGAGTAAAAAGAGATCATACTAGTTATACGTTTTATAGTTTAAGACTTCCTTTAAATTATTGTTGGATTTTTCGTACCTAAGAAGATTTGTTATTTATAACGTCGATAGTTTGGCTGTGAAGAAAAGTTTTCATTTAACAAAAATATCTTTTGCGGTTCAGTGGCTGCCTTTGATAGTGGTAGTTAGTGGTAGATAGTGGTAGTTCTGACTTGACTGAGTCAGTGACCAAATAGGCGGTTAAAAATCTCGAATTTCAGCGTTCTTTGGGTCATTGACAGAACAGGAAAAATAGGGTGAAGTTTGTGTAGCTTTGAGAGGTTCTCGAGAAAGTTTTCATAAAGCTAGAACATAGTCCAAAGTTCTATACTTAAGATCTGGTTATAACTTAGAGATGTCAGGTCAGATACCTACATAAACTTGAACACGTATTTCATCGCAACTTATTGAAATAAATCTATGTTTAAGTGGGTGTAAATATGAAATAACATATTTTTTTCTTATCTCTCTCATCCCACTTAATTCAATAATACATAACTAATGACAATGTAAAAAAAACATCACTGCTGCTACTGTAGTGTCGAGTTGTCAGCCCATTGCAATAGGTTCAACCGTCGGGTGCCTTTGAGCTAGTCAAACAGTATGGCCGTAAAGAAAAGCAGCTGGTACATTCTATATATTTATTTGAAATATATTCGATGTCACTATGCCAAATATTATATTAACCTCCTTTTTTCCACGTTAGTGAGAGTTGAAAATGACCAAATCTAGTAAATAATTCCACATGGCTTATTAAACTGCAATAAAATACCACGGTGTTACGTGCTGTCGCTACTAGACTGATAATGATAGTAATTTGCCGACGTTACAAAAGAAACATGATTAAGACAATGCACCTGTCTGCTTCAGGCGATAGAGCTGTGTGGAAATGTGTTATTTATTATTTCCTAAGATTTTTTTGTCATTAAGGGTGACAAAGTTAACTTTCAACATATGCAACATGTCCATTGTCCATAAAATATCTCTGTTCATATCAATAGAATTTAAACGTTTGACACCTGATGGGAAGTGGTTATATGGCCGTCCTCATGATGACGACGTATTGGAAATAAGTGACACATCATAGAAGAGAAAGAATCCTGAAGTGCTAGTATATTTCGTTGGCTTCTATGCCATTGAGAGCATTTTTCCTGGACAATTTACAA
>JARACY010005195.1:0-22888 GCA_029255725.1 Scrobipalpa atriplicella | reverse complement strand
GAGACGGATCCGGTGCAGACTATATTGTAGGTACTAAGTAATAATATTATGAAAAGGAAAGCTACATTATCTAGAAGTCACATAAGTAGTTTACTTTTGTAAACGGAAAGATATTGCCACGGGAAAATCCATTATGCCGCACCTGAAGAACTATAGTTTGCGGTTGAGGGTTTTTTGTGTAGCTATACTTAGGCCCGTATTTATAATCAGCTCTCAAGAGTAACAGCGAGTTTGAGTTTGTATCAGAAATGTCATTTCAGTACAAAACGGCCTGTCAAATCTATACTTAATATTGCTCTCAATCTTGAGATCGTTTTATAAATACGACCCTTAGTCACTAACGTACTTAATAGAAAGCTAGCTAAGTAACTTTGTTTGAGACTTGTTATATATTAAGTACAACAAGGAAGGGTGATTGATGCGTGGTCTTAGCGTAATTACCTACGTTTTTAAAAATCTAAGTATGTACTTCATATTGATTAGTTTACATGATGGTACTATTACCTATTTTATAATATATTCATACAATTTATTCGTTTATAACATTGTAACATATGTTAGGTACGTAAGTGTTTATGTTATTTCTAATAACATTATCATAACAGCAATATTTTAGTTATGCCGTCTTAGACATAAACACATTAATATTATACTAGCAGTAAGAACGACATAATCCGTAACTTTACGTAGAACTACGTATATAATTACCTTACGTATAATATAGAACCTCATTTCAACCAATGAATATGAGGTATCCTTGAATCAAATATTAACGCATTACCCGAATCGTTACAACAACATTTTATGGACTATAGTAACATTAATTTTATTAATTATATACCTACCAAAAATGTTCTAATGTAATATCAAAGGATTTTTAAATGACAAAGCAATTATTTTTCCACGTGTACGGCTTGTATTAAAAAGTTGATGTAATTAGGTAATATTAACTGCACGAAAGCGGAATAAATGCTAAATCGATTTCTCAATTTCACCACACACACTCACACACACACACACGAGCTGTTCATAATGTAATGTATGCTTTGTTTCTTCTGTTAAAGAGCTCAGGGCTTACGCTTGCTTGCATTCGATTATTCGCTCTGCTGAATGCAAAGTTTCTTGCTCCAAAATTAGACGCATGTCTGCAGAGATATATGTCTTGTATTACATAAATTATAAACTCTATGTTCTTTAAGAACCAATTTGACGAAAATTCTTGACTATGACGATATAGGACCCAACTAACATTGTACTTCCAAAACGAACAAGATATTTCGAAAAAATCTACGCTTAAATTTTCTGCAACCTGTTTGTCAGTCAAAGTCTGCGACCTAACATCCATTCGCGTGTAAATAAGTACTTTATTTCCAAACGTATTTTTTTAATGGAGCCCTTTATTAATGAAACATGTTGAAGGGTAATTTCGTGTGTCCAGATTTAAATTACCTCTACCGCTTGACATATCAGGCAAGCACGGTATACTCGTAAAGCTCGGCTCAGCCTACGCAAGGTCATGTCCAACATGCGTCCTAACTAGTTACCGTCTTTTTTGGTCGGCAATGGGACCGTCTTTTTGCGTGTAACGTGACAATTAAGTTAATTCAGTTTATTTTAATATTTAGTAAACTCATGGAATGGTCAACGCTCAAATCACCTCCAATCGACATATCAATATCATACAACCTACGCAAGGTTGTGCGACAACACATGATGTTACTAATTTTAGTAATTTTAGTCGTATTTGAAATACGTTAACGGTGTGACTTGACTAGACTATATAGTAGTTTTGATCCTGTGATTATGGATAGCCGTGTCTTGAGGCAGCGGCGCCGCCGTCGTCTTGTGATAGCCGACAATTTATTGTTTTTTTAGTAAGCTCTTGGATCGTCACTATTTGACATGTACAACCTTAGTATGGTTACGTATGAGACCCCCATGATATGACTACACTGTTTCGGTTCTGCCCGATAGGGCCGTGTCTAGGGTAGTTTTGCGTGTTGCCCGACATTTTGTGGACACTGCTAGCATGTTAGCCCGCGGCGTGCTCGTGTCTGACCTGCGGTAATCACTGCTAATTAACCTTCAGGCAGATTTAACCTTTGTATTAGCTAAGTGTAATAATCAGGGTGCGACATTATCTAGGCGTTCTAGGCGTTGCTAATTAAAATTATTAAAATTAGAGTTGATATAAAATAGGCTAAGACAAGGTTTTATGAATTAATAAAATTAAAATTGAAAGTGATTTAAATATGCAATCCAATTTTGTAAAAAAAAAAAATAGATCAAAGCACATATAAAAGCATCTATTTATTTACTAAATTGTTGAACAAATAACTCTTATAAGTATCTAATTGACTTTGATGACTCCTTTAGTAGTAATTCAATACCATGTCGTACCTACTCTTCTGTTTCTTTTCTCTCACTACGTACCTAGGTATATTTGTGTGTGTGTGTGTGTGTGTGTGTGTGTGAGTGTGTGTGGTGAAAATTGAGAAATCGATTTAGCATTTATTCCGCTTTCGTGCAGTTAATATTACCTAATTACATCAACTTTTTAATACAAGCCGTACACGTGGAAAAATAATTGCTTTGTCATTTAAAAATCCTTTGATATTACATTAGAACATTTTTGGTAGGTATATAATTAATAAAATTAATGTTACTATAGTCCATAAAATGTTGTTGTAACGATTCGGGTAATGCGTTAATATTTGATTCAAGGATACCTCATATTCATTGGTTGAAATGAGGTTCTATATTATACGTAAGGTAATATATACGTAGTTCTACGTAAAGTTACGGATTATGTCGTTCTTACTGCTAGTATAATATTAATGTGTTTATGTCTAAGACGGCATAACTAAAATATTGCTGTTATGATAATGTTATTAGAAATAACATAAACACTTACGTACCTAACATATGTTACAATGTTATAAACGAATAAATTGTATGAATATATTATAAAATAGGTAATAGTACCATCATGTAAACTAATCAATATGAAGTACATACTTAGATTTTTAAAAACGTAGGTAATTACGCTAAGACCACGCATCAATCACCCTTCCTTGTTGTACTTAATATATAACAAGTCTCAAACAAAGTTACTTAGCTAGCTTTCTATTAAGTACGTTAGTGACTAAGGGTCGTATTTATAAAACGATCTCAAGATTGAGAGCAATATTAAGTATAGATTTGACAGGCCGTTTTGTACTGAAATGACATTTCTGATACAAACTCAAACTCGCTGTTACTCTTGAGAGCTGATTATAAATACGGGCCTAAGTATAGCTACACAAAAAACCCTCAACCGCAAACTATAGTTCTTCAGGTGCGGCATAATGGATTTTCCCGTGGCAATATCTTTCCGTTTACAAAAGTAAACTACTTATGTGACTTCTAGATAATGTAGCTTTCCTTTTCATAATATTATTACTTAGTACCTACAATATAGTCTGCACCGGATCCGTCTCACGTAACACATAAGGCGATTACTTCCAAAGTTAATCTAGTAACTAGTTGAAGCATGTTTGGAAACATACATGCGGTAACAATGCGTACCAAATGTTCGTTTGTTCGCTCCACATTGGCCGCGATAAAGCCTTTTTGTAAAAAAAAAAGCAAGCCGCGTTTGACCGATATCGCGTAATGTTGGAAATTCGAATATGGAACGTACGTATGGTGACTGCTAAACTCCTTATAATGGCGCGATGATAGAATTGCTCTTGTCTTGAGTAACATACTACTCTTGATTAAGGTAGTTCGATGATCTCACTAGCGCCCCCACTAGTAATAAAATTATGTCTCAAAACAAATTTTCGCAAATATTTATTAAAATGTATATATTTGAGACACAATAAATGTATTTCTTGTGGGGGCGCTAATGAGCTCAACATACCACCTTAACATAATGAGCTTTATAATTGTGGTCCAGTGGTTTTGTCTTTATCCGTAACATTAACATACAACGAAGAACCTTAAACAGAATAGGTAATTAAATACCGAGGAATAAGCATTGAATTGAAAGCCTAGCAATTTAGGCGATAGGCTGACCCATCACTATAGCAAATAAATCTGGCAAAATCTCTATCTAAATAAAAATGTTTTTAGGCTATCGACGACGCTTTGAATACCCGTTTAGTGATTTTACAAAATACAGGGTGTAAAAAAAAGTACTGCGTTCCTTCAAACCACATGTTCTACTAATAATACCAAACAACTTTCCCAAAGCGGAAAAATTTAGCTAAAAAAGTAATTTGCCTTTTCCATACAAACTTGTAGAAGTGGCGAGCATTTTTGTATGAAGAAGGCGATTTTTTTTTTCGAGCAAAATTTTTGTTCTTTGGGAAAGTTGTTTGGTGTCATCAGTAGAACATGTGCTTTAAAGGAACGCAGTACTTTTTTTACACCCTGTATAATCATTTATGACCACGACTTGATATACGTTTTTTGTTTTTCTCATACATATTTTCTGATCGAGGTGGTCATTTTGTATGTCAATATATTTTTTTTTCATTTCCTAAAAGAATTTCCTGGTAAAAGTTGTTCAGTTTCGTTGACAGAGCAACCTCTATCAGTTTCTGGTACGCTGTCCCTTACACTCCATATTTATAGTGGACATAAGGGCTTATTATGAATGAAAGCATGCTTATCTATTGCTTATGCCGTGATCATGATCACGTTACTTCACGCTTGTAAATCGGAAACAGTTCTTGCAAGGTAATCTTATGTTTCGGTGATTGCATGCAATATGGTATAATTTTCAATTTTAATTTTCTGCTTGATGATTTAGCGATAACAGTCAACCACAACTATGATTTTCTTAGCTACAAATTTACTGTTAGAAATTTATTTTAATTTGTGCATAAAAAATAAAATCTGAGCTCTGAGCTTACTGTGATAAATAGCACCAAATAGTCAGCATATTTTGTTCTTCGTTAGCATTTACTTACATAGTCATTGGTTAACTATACATACTTAGATGTCCTGTGAAAATGTATGAAATAAGTACCAGAAAGATATTTGAATTATGAAATTATAATATCTGGTCTAGTTTGTTTAGTGATTGTTTTTGTGTATGCCCATGACAGTGATATACTTAGAATCCTATGAAATTGATCATGATAGTAACGGACATAATGGTTGCAAATAATATAGCGTAATAATCTCCATTACCTATGCCTTTTTACGTAACGGAGGCTTCATAATATAGTAGGTATCTAACAACTTGCGATGGTCATAGCAATTATCTTCCTAGTACTTGAATTGATTTTCCTATTACGTGCTATTAAAATCTAGAAAGGTCGATGAGTTCTAGTATTGATATTTTATAAATATTTCTGTCTAAACACCTGTTGGTAGTTGACAACAAAATTTTGACGAACTAGGTAAATAAATTATTACTACCTAAATCCAGCAGTTTAATAATGAATGAGGTTGATATAAAGTCATTATTATGTATGTATATGTAGGTAATAATCTATTTGTTCCTGCACTTTATAACTTCTTAGACCAACGCATTCTCCAAGGTCCCAAGCCAAGATCCTACAGATCGACCGCGAAATCTGTGCAGCTGTCACGACGCTACTATAGCTGTCATTGCTTCAATCGCTGTCACAAATAGTTCCTAATATCGCCGCCTGAACAAATTTGACGGTCGCACTATAACGTTTTTAGCCTGTTTCTGAGTGCAAAATACGATCACGATCACATCATAAGTTTGCGACAAACTTTCATAGCGCGTGATAAAATTCACTTAATCATTTAAGAATTCGTGTTTATATGGACAATACCATAACACGTAGAACTGGCCATTTATGTTTAAAAGTAATAAAATTAAATATTTCATTGACGGCGTAGTGACCTCTACCACTAAGGTCTAAAACCTTCAATCTATCTATGACTGTCGATCGGCCGGTGCTGCGGTCAAACCAGTTAAACTTATTCGGTACTAGCCGAAGGGTAATTTTATAAATCGAATACCGTTAACGCTTAAACCAGTATTGAAACAAGTATTCGTACACATATGTTCTAGAAAAAGTAATAACAGCTGTTAATTTGAAACTCGTTTGTGTAGTTATCAATGAAACATAAATCACCATGTATAATTATATTTTGTTTTTTAAATATGTAGAACGACCCTTTCTCACAGTTTATTTTTCTTAAATGAATTGATCGCTGTACAGAGATATTAATTTCTGAACTTATTATTATTAATTAAAGTAAAGTCCGAGTCGAATCGGGACAAACGACAACTTATATCGGAATCAGCATGACACAAAAAACGTGCATATGATACTCTCATGGTCATCTACTATACTAAATTTAAACTTAAAATAAATTTTAATCAAACAAGAACTACCTACGTATTATTTGAATAAGAAGTAAGTAATTAATACAATTTTGTTTAAAATGCTGAGGGACTATTTATATTTAATCACAAAATTAGGTGGCTATCTTATACTTTTTTTTTTCAAAACAAATATATATTTCAATGCAATTGAGTGTTTCTTTTAGACTAAAATAAATTTGAATTACGAAGAGGAAAAGCAGATAAGTGGAAACAAGATCAGTCAATAGGGTTTCCATTCAAAGTATATTTTGCTTTTATTAGACTAGCCAAGCCGGGATGCAGGATTAGATAGAGAATAGACTATGCTTTGGTAGTTTTGTATTTACAAATAAAACCATTCTAACCACATTAGATAATCGAATTGATTTGACGCATGACAGCAAATGATGCCCCAAGTGAATAGAAGACATAATAGAATATGTGTTTATATTTACTTTTATACTATTAAGTAGATTTGCACTTGCACATGGTCATATGTAGTTCCTATCCCAACTAGCAAAATTTTCGATATACAGCTATTATTAGCTGTATATCAGCTGTAGAAACAGTCGCATATCTATTGTAAACAAGCTTATATCATGCGAATTTGGCCCCACTTTAATGGCTATTAGGAGATATATTAGATATATTAAAGCTCCGCTTAGGACTACCGGGAAACAAATCATTTGTATATCTGTGTCCTTCTGAGCTAGTTGGTGTTAAATCAGTGACAAAAGTTCAATTGTGTCACAATTAGGAAACAGAAGGGTCGCAGCTAACGCTGATTTACAATAATTTGATTACAAATTGTTGATTGGGATTCTATAATAACACTTTTTTTGTTTTGTGCGGACTTGTGCGTGATTTGGAACTCTGACAGGATTTTATTAAATTAAAACCAATAATATTGGTAAGTATCTTTATAATTTCCTCCATCTTGAAATCCATCGGTAAAAATTGACCGTATATTTTAAGTTTTAGGTGAAATTCATATGCGCTTGCAATTTTACTGATAAATGGGTACCATATTATTACTGTATTTTTAATGCCCCCCTCGAATTATTAATATTTATTAAAATTTAAATATTTTTATTAATTAGGTATTTGCAAAGACATCTATATACAACTAATTAGAGTTAAGGGAGCTGCTAACCAGAAGATATACAACATCTCGCCGCCATTACGGTGTTTAGGGTTCCTCAGGTTCAAATTAAATAAACCTTTGATATATTCCGGTAAATTCAACGTTCTTTCCCTTCTTCTGCGTTTATAAGACCCACCTTTCTTGTAATTACTCCATTTTTGATCCATGTTTTTGCACAAACTTGGAAAAATAAAAACTTGTGAAATAAAATATCGTCACCGTCAGCCATAAAATAATGTTTTGCTACAATTTGATGTCAAGAAATCCAATATGCAGCAGAAAGGTGACATATACGCCCATTTTTGAATAAATATGCATCTTTTTAGCGTTATATTAGAGATAAGAAAGTTAATATATTGCCAGTGATAAATGAGAAATATATTATGCTGCATTACATCTATTGAGTGGTAATAAAGGTTCAGTTATCATTAATATAACGCAAGCGATAGTGGATATTCATATAGAGCATATCTGTGATAAAACAGCTACTGTGACATCTATTATATCACTAGTTAGCTGCAAAGGTTCTAATATAACACTGGCTATATATCAATGATAGCAGAGCCACATAAGTTCATATTTGCGTTATAGTAGTATCATGAAAACGCTAATATACAACATAACTGCTCTAATTGAGGTTTTGAGTATACTATTTTACAACAGTGTTATATTTAATGTAAAAGGCAGCTATGTAAACGTTTATATCGTAGGTTATAATCCCAATTAGGCTGTATATTGTTATACAGCTATCTGGTGTCTCATATCACATATATATCACTAGCAGCCATAAGCGTTACTTATTTACAACTTTAATATCTCTATGTAGCGATAAGATCTTGCGATTTTGCACAATTTTGCTAGTTGGGATATTCCTATACTTCTACCTTTAGCAAAACGCTGAAGAATGGTCTCCCGTACATACAGCTACATGCGGTCGATCGTGCCATCAATTTGTACGGAACTACAATGAACTCACAATCATCTCAAGATGTGAGAAAGACATTCCATTCCTCTGTCTATATTAATATAGAGAAAATACCAGTACTTCTATTGAGAACTGTCACGATCGCTTCTTTCACGTGTATTGTTTTTATAGGTTTGTTTATACTAACGACACGCATAAGTATTTATATTGTAATCATCGTCTTCTGTGTCCTTCTGTATGTGTGTTATAGGATCTTCGAACGATCCAATGAATCCTAGTTTCTGAGTTTTTAAACTGTCTTATTTGCGTAACAACAACAAGCGCTGTCAGAGACAAATTTTCAGTATTTATGGCAAGATGTCGACCCGTAACTATAGATCGGCGTCTATACCCGGGTATATACCCAATTTTGGCCCATCTATACCCGTAACAAATAGACCATACCCTTAGGTAGGTATAGCTGTATGGTACTAATTTTTCACGTTAGGTACTGACTGACTGCATATTCGACCCAGTATTTGGTTGGCAGCCGAGCGGGTGATTGACATTGGTGCCAGAAACCTGCGTGTTCGTATTGCAATAGATAGAAGATAGAATTAGGTATCAATTAAAAAGCTCTTAGTAATTTATTTATCGGAATATCCTACCAATAAGGAAGTATTAGAACACTATTATGGCACACACTTTGAAATAAGTGTACTTGGATATGATAAGAATAACACGACAGCCACCCATAATTTAATTTGTATTCTTATCTTAAGGATGCTTCAACTTTAGGGTGAAGGAAGGAAATAATTAATGTCACAAAAATTACAACATCCCTAATCTGAAAAATGAACATGTTACATAGTATTACAATATCACAAACTGTAATCATATTGGTAAATCAAAAATTACAGATTATATATTTTTTTCTGAACCAACGTTCTAACTTGCATATTTTGTCAAAATAATTCTTTTTACTCATTAGCTAGCAACTCACCTCGAGTTTACAGACAAGACAGTTTCATTGAAATTTACATCTTATTCATAATATACTTATGGTTTAATTTTCCTGCTTTTATTAAATGCAAAAATACATGATGGGTATGTTATTATTTAACAAACAGCGTGCGGTTTATTTCTGCAAACATTCATTTCTCATTTTAAGATAAAAGTTGGAAAAATATGATGATAAGAAGACATGCCTATTCTGTACAGCTGGGTAATTATTGTACCATCACAAGATTTTGTTTTTGCAGAACTATGCTCTGATTATTTACGAAAAGTGTTTGAACGTTGATATAGATATCATATCCTCACCTAGACGCTGCTTGTTTACATAAGGCGAGCGTAAACAAGCTTCTCTTACAAGCGTCGGAAGAAATGATAAAATTGAGAAGGGTAGACTGTTCTCATTTATTTTTTTCATTCAATGAAGAAAGGTCTGTTGGTATTGCGATATCTGCAAATACATAAGAAGCCATTTCCTATGTCGTGATGAAGACAGAATATAATAAAAGTACCGTAAATCTTTGAACAACATATTATTGTTTTTCACTTAATGTGCATTAAAGATTTATGATACTTTTTATACACCCTGTAAATCGTATTTCCTATAACTTGTAGTAAAAGTACTATTAATATATTAATAAACTTTGACATCATGCATATGTTATCTTCATCATCAAGTATAATTATTACAATAAATCAAATCATTGTCTATACTGCCTATTTAACTTGTATATAAATCAACAAATTAGAAAAAAAAATACACAAATAATTAGATATCTATAACAATCCCCTATAACGATAAAAAAAGATACCTACCTATGTATTATGTAAGCTATCAGATAACACGTAGTAAATGTTATCAACGCGGTTTTTCCTTGTAATTTCTTAGTTATTTATAACTACTATTTCCTAGGTTTATCCTGAGTTTATTTATAAGTGTTTTTTTGCACTTATCTTAAGCTTTAAATTAGTGGTATATCTGTCTACATTGATTAAATTAATACCACTTTAAAAATCTGTCTGTGACGTTGTTGTACGCAAGTGTACCATTTGATGATAATTATTTGACTTTATGTATTATCTTCTTTTTATTATTTGACAGGTTAGATTCATAAAAGTCATTAATTCTAAATTGATGACATAAAAATATTTGTTTTTAATATAGAAGGTATATGAATGATTAGCTAGTTACTAAGTAGTGCACACAAGTGCTATAGAGATTATGTTACAACATAAACACACTGTAAGTAAAACGCTTATTACGTTACATAACTAATTAGTAATTACGGATATTGTATTATAATTAAGTATAATAGACGTTAATATCATGCCATCATATTCATTTACAGTGCGCGTCAATGCAATTTTAATACATTTAATCACGTTCTATTCAATTACTTTACTGTAGGCATCTTTTAATTCCAATTATAATAATTAATGAAAAAAGAAAATATTTAGTTTAACTTCTTGCTTAATCTTTCGTGCACAATTTAGCAATATTGTTTGACTTATTACTTGGTTGGCGATCGGTCACAGCGCGCAGCTGCTGGGCGGCGCAATTCAATAAGCATTGAGATATTGAACCCGACAGTACAGTCGCCGCGGGATCAAGTAGTCTTGGAACATTCTGAGGATCAAGTCAAGCTGTTCTAGGTGTGATTTGTGTTATTCTGCATTTTTATACCAAAGTAGAGCTCTCGCAGCAGCTTTGGCAGTGCAATCAACTAAGAATTGAGATATTGAGTCCGACAGTACAGTCGCCGCGGAGTCTTGATCCTGATGTCCAGAGGCGTAAGTCAGATGGTTCTGACATGATTTGTGTTATTCTGTATTTTTAAACCAACGTAGAGCTCTGTCAGCAGCTGGTCCGCAGCAATGCATTGAAAATTGAGATATTGAGTCCGACAGTACAGTCGCCGCGGAATCAATTAGTCTTCGTCCCGAGGCGCAAGTCAAGTGGCTCTAGGCGTGATTTGTTTTGTGTTATTCTTCATCTTTACCAAGGTAGAGCTTTCGAAGCAGTTGGACCGGAGCAATGCAATTAGAATTAAGATATTGAGTCTTGATTTGTTTTAATGAATTTTTTTCTCCCAAAAAGACCTCTAGCAGCAGCTGGGTCGGAACAATTCAACGAGAATGAGATATTGAGTCCGATAGTACAGTCACCCCAGAATCAATTAGTCTTGTGACTTTTTATTCTGCATTTTTCTCCAGTCTCGTTGCAGCTGGTTCGAAACTTAAAATGGATATTGAGCTCGACTGTACAATCGCTTCTTCGCAATTAGTCTTACTCTTGCTTCGCCTATTCTGACGTCTTGGGGCACGAGGCGAGCGGTTCTAGGCGTGATTGGTTTTATGTTTTATTTCTTTTCGTCGCAGCTAAGTAGGCCGGTGCATTGAGAAATTGGGTCCGAGTGTACAGTCGCGGAATCAATTAATCTTACTCTTCTTGCCTATTCCCTTGCCCATGACGTCTCGTGGTGAGGGCAAAGGGGTTTAAGATGTGATTTGTTTTATTCTCGTAATGTTTTACTGAGGTGCCAGAACGCTTTTAGGGGCTAAACCAAAGTAGAGTAAAACTGAGGCACAGTCGCTTTTTGCGGTCGCCATGAAAACTAAATCTAATTCTATTGTCTTACATCTTGCCCTTGCCTGGGGTTTCGTTTCAATGCGCCAGCCCAGCTGCATTGTTTTATTCTACATATTTCCACTCAAGGATTTTAGACGACACACAACGATAAACCGCGATAGCCATTTTATCGTAGATTTTATCACATCTATCTGTCAGATTGTACTGGAATATGCTTTGTTTTTAAAGCTCCACATCTATATTATGGCAGTAATAAAGTTCTTTTCTCATAATATGCGAAAAAATAATCATAAACTCGGCTATAAATTATATTCAGGCTGCATAGAGTAAATCATATTTTCAGTTATGATGTGTAGCTGTTCCAACCTAATAATGGAAGCTATAATGGCGGATTATCCTAATCCTGTTAGCGGTATTCCGGCGGGATCCATTAAATACCTGCATTTAGCATATTGCCTACATGATATTAGTAGATATTAAATTAGATTATGTCCCTGTACTGACATATTTTTAGATATATTAATTTAAATCCTATATTAAAAAAGAAAAATATATACTACTACTTAGTTGCACTTGGAGCTCGGAGACTTGTCACCTGTCGATCTCCTGGAGACCCTCGTCTATGGTTAAAAAGAGTGACGGAAAGGTCAATCGCACCATAAATACTGCTGTTCAGTTTAGCCTGTTGCTAACTGTTACTAGGCAAGATGGAATTTATAGACAATGCGTAAATAGTTTTCATAATGTCAGTTGCGTTTGTAGACAAATCTTCTAGATTCCGCGCTACAAATTGGTGTTAATAGTATCAATGGCGTTGCTGGGAATGGAAGTAGTCCCAAGTAGTTCAATGAACAGGTCGGTCGCGGTCGGTGCGGGCAATGACAATCATCACAGAATACGTACGTAAGATTCCAGCGTCACGTGGTACTAATTGGAGACACCATCCAATCATATGCAGCCGTACGAATCAAATCACGCCGGAATTGTATGATATTGTTTCCTTTGTTGGACTGCAACTCAAAGTACCTATTACTTTTACTACAGCCCCTAGAAGGTTGTACATTATCATAATATCCACCACGCTTGGCGGCCGAATTTGCGAGGTGGTCGACTTTTATACGAGACCCCACTAGAATAAGTGGGATGGTGCTATTCTACCCCGACGCAGCACTACATTTTTTTTTATTTGTCTTTGGTCTCTAGGCAGTCATAATCATAATTATAACAGCTAAATGAAAAAAATAATAGGTATAATATTTCCGGAAATTACTAAACTAATTGTTCGTCTGTTGGCTCTTTAAAATATTAGTCTAGACTAGATAATAAATTACAAAATAAGCGTGCATCAACACGTGGATCGATTTGTCTTTTTTTTTTCAGGTGAATAAAAAGGAGACATTTCGTTCCAGATACGAAACTATTTAAAATCTACGCACGTAAATCGGATCGCCCATTAAAGCAACAAAGCCACAGTGACAATTCTGTTTAAGTGATGGCTGGCCAGAAGCAGCCTATGCAACGAGAAATATTAGCAAGACAATGCTCTTCAGACCGATAGAGTCATTTGCATTGCTCCGTGCAGGTCACCTCTATTTCTATTTCAAGGTCTGCAAGGCAGGAAGAAAAATTCAAGTCCTTTATGAAACAAAACTTGCACTCCTTGTGGCACGTAGACAGCCTAAATATTTACCTTACGATTGTGTCAGGCAAGTAGAAAATCAGTGATAAAGACTAACTCCTACCTAATTGTACATATATAATTGCTTAGTAACAAATAATTATGTTTTATGAGCCAATAAAGTGTGTATAATCGAATTATTATTGCACAGTAGCTATAAATTATGAATGGACAATTGGACAACTATATTTTCAAGTGCCGCACCACACCACAGAATATATCATAGTTAGTACTATAGTAAATATTGCTCTACTAACTTATCTATGTGCGTGTGCGTTTTTATGTTTAGATAGGCGATTCGGTTGCACAGTCAGTAGTTTGAAAGGTGAACCACAAATCTTGCGAAATTTGCTCTTGCCCTTCAACTTAGCAAACTTTTTGCTTGCGCGCTTCTTTCTGAGGTCAACGAATATCTTGAAGCACAAATATTTGCTTTTTGCTGCTTAGGAAATAAACCGCTATTAGCAATGCCAGTTCGACGTCTGCAATTTATTTTAGTGACTGATGTTTCTAGATGCTTCCGGAACTATCTGGTAATTGATCAGTCACAATAAAAAGACTGTCTTCATTTAAGCCAATTAAAGATAAAAATGCTGTGTAACAATTACAATGTTTTATTGGTTAATAGAATACTACCTAGTTGAGCTATTGTTTCGCCTTTTCTGTCCTGTAGCTATAAATTACCTTTCCACGGAAAACTACAGCTTTCGTCTATGGCCTTCAATGACCTCTATAAAGCTATCTTGTTTTTTTTTTCTTTTCAAATAAGCATGTATGTGTTATTTCGTGGTGTACCATCGGGAATAAACCCTACGACTTCCGAATTAAGTAGTTAAGCAGTTATGATTTGTCACTATACCAAATAGCTAGTAATAAATGGGAATTCCGTGTTTCTCCGGTCCCGTGTTTGTTTCATGGCTTCCCGTGGGACTCGTAGCCGTAATATGGTTGGAGTGAGATATTAAACCACTGGTTTATTATGGCCAAAGTTTGTGTGTTTTGCTCCACTGTATTAGCCCCTAGCGGAGCTACTTTTTGCTAACAACCAAAGGATCTATTGTAGTTTACATTATACATCTTATATTGTAATTAAATTAGAAAAACATTATATTGCACTCAAAAACACGCCAATCACAAAAATAAACGGTCTAAAAGCATTGACTGCTCATGGCTCTTAAAATAACTGCGTACATTTAAACCTTTTATTTACTGAGTCACTTCAACAACAATGAAATCAATCATATTTTTGACAGACAAATACCGAAGGAAACATTTTTTCGTCTAACTAAATACTTACTGTTAACAGTTTGAATTAACTTAGTAACTAATAATTATCCCATGTGCTAAGATGCATCTGACCTGACCTAAGACCGTTGACCTCAGCATCAGTTGCATCGAATTAGCTAAAGACCCTATCCTCACTGCAGAACCATCAACATTTCAAACATCCATCGCTGCTTTTATTTGGCATGTATGTCACTATTTGAATAGCGATGCAGCAATACTCAGCAACAGCATGACGCAAGTTGAAAACGCACGAGTAATGATAGGATAAAATGGCTTCATTCATCTCACTAGTTGATCCTAGACGCGTTGCTCTTAGAGAAATGACAGTTCCTTTCTAATGTAGTTTAATCCAATTCAGGGCAATAAAACTAGTATCTCGGTCCTTTGTATTGTTGTACTGAGATACTTACTTAGCTAATACTATAAATTTATTGCGCAGTATGTTTATTTTTCCCGTCAAATTGGTGAAATATATAGATGTGGATATGTATAGGTGTATGAGTCTTGTATGAGTCTAATCGTGAAAACATGGATTTCTTATTTACTTCATGAGTTGTTTTTTTTATTAGACACCACTTTTGATGTAACTTGAGTAAATTCGTGGTGTTGAAAACATTACGTATTACTTAATTATAAGGCTAATTATGATTATGTTTGTAGAACAACAAGCCACTGCGTAAATAAACCTGCTTTATCAAATTACTAATTGATATCTAATGTCGTATAACCTGGCTAGTGGAGTCAGTGTATGTGATGGAAAAGCCAATCTAAATATTCAATGAGTTAGTTGGCTTCTCGCCAGAAAATTACTTTTTAGAAACGGTACTTTAGCATCGTTCAAACGGTAACTTCAATGAAAGCGATTCCATTACCTTCTAGTAATTACCTGATTGACTCACTGATAGCGCTTCTTTGAATATTTACTCAGATTAGGGTTCATTTTATCACTTTCTCACTGTCAATAATACAATAAAGATATCAGATGCAAGTACTCGTAAACACTACGTGTATAATACTATTGCGTTCTCTAACTTCTCAAAACAGGAAAAATACCATAGATAGATAGATAGTGCTGTTAAAACATACATACATACATATTATCACGCCTGTATCCCTAACGGGGTAGGCAGAGCGTCAACGACCCAAACAAAGGTCGTCCCGCCACGTCTGACAAGTTTTGAGGGTCGTTTAAGATAGATCTGTATATTGCTGTAGTGACAGGTTGTCAGCCCGTCGCCTAAATTACAATTATACTGAAACCCTAGAGTCCCTTAGCTGATTTTTACAGCATGCCCGGGAGGAGATGCAGCTGGCACATTCTATGTTTTTCTATCACTCCCACTCCAGCATGGAAGTGCTATTAAAACATAAATTGATTATAAGGCTGGAACATAATATCGGTAACTTTGAAGTATTTATTTCATAAATAAAATACATGAAAGTAAGTAGCCCCCGAACCTTCCACTCTGTGGATACATCCATCATGTAGCTAATTGCCCCCAGTAACATTTAGGCCGGGGGGTAGAAGGGCATGGGGGGTAGTAGGGTACAACGTGGCCTGTTCGCCAGGCCCGGATTCGGGGGGTCAAGTGCCTCTAGCTGGAGGTCTTAACTCTTTAAGAAAGACTTATTTTCAGTTGATGTTATTAGACTGTGACGATTTTTTATTTGTTTTAAAAAGTTGTGTTGTGTTGTTTATGTTCAAAAGTTGGAAGTTTATAAAACGTATATATCTACTGTAACGGTATTATGGTTTGATGCATGTTGGGTAGATTTTGAATAGACTTAAACAAATTTACATACAATCAATATAAGCTTTGGAACAATAACTAAACCCTTATTTTCACTTAATGTATTTTCAACTTGAAGTTTTAGCTAATTTATGTGGGACACAAAATATGCGTAATTGAGAATGACATTGACCGGCCTCTTATTCAGACATGCAAATTGTCATTTAAGAAAAAGAATAAGCAATTTTTCTTGTTCCGGGTCTGTGTTCGCCATTATTTATTGTTTACCCGGCCACTCGTACATCTTTCAATGCTATAGAAAATTGCGAAATTACCCCATTTGAATGGCCTTCAGGGAAATCTACCCCTAATGATTACCCAGCTTTAATAAATCAGTATTGCTTACCCACAATTGAGCAGAGTTTTAAAGTTAACTGAGCGCGACGGATTTCTTAACCAATAGAAAGGTATTTGTAATTTTTGTTTTCTTTCTAATCCGCTGCTGGAACAAATGAAGGTCGCTACGGTTTATAATTTTAGTTTTCAAATATATCTCTTTATTGCTGTCATCTGATTAAAGTGATGAAAATTTGTGCCAATATTGTATTATATTCTTTATGCAGATGTTAATATAACCCTACAAAAACACAAACTAGGTATTGAAAGCACCTTAGCCACGCTTTTAACTAAACATATTTAGCTTTCAATAGCTTTAAAAGGTAAATACGATGGATGTAAAATATAAAGTACAAGTTCCTTTATTTAAATGCCAGGCGAAGAAGGCAGGTGTTCTACTTTACAGAACTGCAAGTGATTTTATTTCTTCCAATTGTTTTATAGGAACTGCAATAGGTACTACAGGTAAAAGCTTTTTAACGATAGTGTAGTCCATGTAGACTATTTCTATTCCTTACCAAGTTTTAAGGTTGAATTTATTTACATTACAGCATAAATTTCAACACGTTTGGTTACAATCTTTGAATACTAGATACTTATTAAAATACTTTATACAAGAAACAATGCAGTAAATATTTGTTTATACAGTTTATAATAAAGGATTCAAAGTGCGCACAACTTTATTACGTATAGGTTCATTTAACTTAATAGCGAAGTAACGGAACTTTGAAGGGCTACCAAATTACAATAGAGTTGTTTTTATAACTTAAAAAAACTTGTAGGTACTAAATTACGTCCGCGTGTTTTTTCTCAGCAGAAAACTAACATACAGCTATTATTTTAATGACCGGTCTTTTTCGAATTTGTACCTTTGAGTGCTTGTAGGGTTTTAAACAAAATTCACTTAGTTCTGCCGCATTGTGGTGGGAGCCAGTGAATTTATGAAATAATCTACCTTTAGGTCACACTAGAAATGTGTTTTTCTGTCCCACTTGTAACAAATATGTAGCGGTGACCGCTTAAAATCTGGCTGTTTATTTTCTTGTATTTTGTATAAAAATAATGATATTTACCTACACATTTACATATTGAAGAATAATAAGTTCGACAACCCTTCCGCCGCTTGGGCTAGTTCTCGATTTTCACACGTCTATAAAAGTTTACGATGTTGTTCGGAGAAACGAGGCCTGTACGGAAATCTAGGTGACACGTTCACTAAATGTTAAGTCGGTAGAGTCGTCGGCTTAGGGAAACTTTGTTTTTATTTGTTGTGGTTTAAAGGAAAGGTAAACGTTTATAATTTAAACGGTATCCTTTTTCGGACAATAGCTGGTAGTACGAGTAGGTATATTTCGGTGTTGGGATATTGATTTTGAGTATTGTGTTTTATTCTATAGGTGACATCTATATTTTACGTACTAATACATTGAAACCTACAAATATATAGAATTGAAACATATTGCATAATTTTTGGTATCATAATCGCTCTTTGATCCTGCTGGAAAAGTCAGTAAAATAATATACCTACATTACGTTATGGGTATCATTTTCTGGATTGTCAAAGTTAACAAAAATATCGTTTTGTACCTACTGACGAACTATTAAAAGACTATGTGTTTACCATGTCGTTTGTTATGAATTAATTTAGTGTATTATCTGATTATTACAGTCGAACCTAAGACAAACAGACAGATAACTGGAAAACCCAGTGATATAAGTATTAGCAATGTTTGTAGTATTAATTGTGATTGCGAAAGTCTGAAATCAACCCACGTCAAATTCAAGCCTGAGTTTTTATTGTTCACGTTTCTATAGTGATATTTTTAAATCGGTATAAAACATTAAGTCACGAATTACATGCAGATATACATGCGTTTTTTTTATCTACCTACTTAGTGCTAGTACAACTTGCGTATGCGCATAGCTTCGCCCGCATGCGCTCATCATGATAGGAACATTACTAACCCTATTCATATGTTAGATAAACATTTATATTTACGCGTCGCGTATTACGTTATGTTATGCGTACTTTTCCTGTTGTAAACAAACACTCGTAGGCTCGTATTTATAAAGCGATCTCAAGTTTGAGAGCGATATTAAGTGTGGATTTGACAGGCCGTTCTGTACTGAAATGACATTTCTGATTCAAACTCAAACTCGCTGTCACTCTTGAGAGCTGATTATAAATAGGGGCCGTAGAGACAAAACGTACATTCAAAATCATCACCCAAAGCACGTCTGACTGTCTGACACGTCCAGAGATGATTATAATATTCTGTGGCCACTGCTGTTTTAGCAAATTAGACTTTACACTTACGTATTAGAGTTAGAAATCTATAAGTATATTGTAATTCTGTGCCTGTGCTAGGGCTATGCCTAAAGGACAGGTTGAACCTGTGTGAAATTGCTAAGTCATCTTCCAAAAGTTGCTAAGTAATGTGTGAAAATTATGTAGGTATATTAGATCGATAAAAAGTCCGTAGTACGAGAATGGTAACATCGTAGCCAAGTAATTACAGAACTACTATGCCACATACCACCATTATAGGATCCATAGGATCACATTGTTTAGATCACACTTATCTACCTATTTGATATTATTATATATTATTAATATTGTTTTATTAACAAAAAATAATTTTCAGCTTTAGTAAGTACGCCAAGGTACGCATTTCATCATCTTTAATTTCAGATCCTGAAATGTAAATGTAGTCGATTCCTTTTAGTGTCAGCGCTCACCTTTGATTAAAATATCTATGTCATAGATTTCCTTTCTAGTACAGTCGTTAGGTAAATGAGAAAAGACGAAAAGTCAGTTCTCATTTGTCAAGGCGGAATTTCATTATGCCGCCAGCTCGTTCAGTCAGACCTTCCTCTGACCTAGTTGTCTAATGTAGGCACACCATTACAGCAAAGAATATAATATACAGGGTGTAAGAAACAGTCTCCTGCAATTTGATAGGGGTTGCTCAGTCAATAATTTCTTTTTAGGAAAACAAAAAATACTTCCCCTTACAACCTCGATCCAGGCAATTTATATTTTGAGAAAGGAAGAACACATTTTTTTTTGTTTTATTTCCTGAATTTCTTCGTGAAAGTTGTTCAGATTCGGTGTCTAAGCAGCCCTTTTTAGTTTGGGGGAAGCTGTCCCTTACACCCTATATAAATAGTACTATTGCAGCACTGACGTAGGACCTGAAAGCACTCCTTGAACTCAAACTATAGATTTAAGACGTAAAAACTTTCCTACTATCTAAACACCAACACTCGTTGGCAGCGTTTTATCAGCTTTTTGTTTACTCTCTGACGAAAAGTGACTGAAGTGTGCTCAAGAGATGTGTTTACTTTGCCAATACTCTACACGTTCTTTCCTATTCATGCTCTGCAATATTAACTCTTTTTAATAAGTAAGAATTCAGTATCAGAAATTGAGATTTGAGGAAGGCTGCGAGAGTAGGCAAACAAACAATGTATGAATTAACGTCTAACTGTGCTCCTATATCTGGGTCAGTTTTCAAAGTTGTAAGATAAACCGTGTTTATGACGTTTGCTTTAACTACGGGTTAATTCGGTATAATTTAGGTCGCGCATCACGGCACCACACCACACCGTACCATATAACAGTTTCAGGCCGACCGCGAAACGGATCTTCTGCAATGTTCCCAAATTGGCCGCATGTTTTGTAAGACTGTGATTAGGGCCGGCCACATTCCGAATAATTCTGTTTGAAAATCCAATTCGAAGGGAGTATTCTGTACCGAATAATTCCGTGTATGAGAACAAAGATTTGTGTGGTATTCGGAATTGCAAATTTCGAACGGAACGGAACACAACTGGGTGACCTCGCACCATCGTTGACTCTGTATCTGTTTTCCCTGCTCTAGACTAGAGTCAAAAACAATCCACGTTAAAATAAAAAAAATAATATTCCTTATGAATGTGGCCGGCTGAGTTCGGTTTACAGGTGCTGCAGCGCTATGATTAAGCGCGAACGCTTGCTTGGCCTCGACAGCTATTCATCACACTCGCACGGCTGTTAATTTTTACCTCGGCTAGAGTTTTATTGCGTGCGGTTTGGAGGTGAGAGGTAAATAGTCGTTTTGCTTGTGATTTATTCGAAATCATTTCTGTTCGTTATTCGAAGTAAATTATGAAGCTTCTTTGTTTGCATTCGTAGATTATCTTAACATTCCCGCTTTCAAAAGATATGTAGTTAGATACCAAACTTTCAATAGCCTATTGTTCATAACCATAAACAACGCCCAAACCTTTGAATCTCAAGTCCATCTTGCACTTGACCGTCTTTCGGTGCGCATAACAAGTGGCTTCGGGAGGGTATCTCTCGTGACGACCCCGATTCTCCCAATGCTGTCCGAGTTCCGACTTTCCTCAACTTGGCTGCCTCTTACCTGCTTCAAGACGCTTGCTCGTTCGCGCGGAAATGTCTTTGTCGGCCGCTTTATATTGAAATATCTGAAACTCACTGCAACAGGAAATTAAAAAGAAAACAAAGGGGTATTCAAACTAGAAAATTTAATCAAAACAAACTCTGATTGTTACGATTGAGATGAACGAGTTCGAAATACTTGGGAAAAACGTATGGCAGACTTCCAAGATTTTTTTGTTTTTGTTTGAATGTTGACAAATGTATGAAAAGACGTAACGCAGCATATTTTTGCTAGTTAAATTTAATAATTATTTAGAGCTTACGATTTTTTTGAGTCACATCTTGAGTGAAGGAATTCTTTCACTCGCTACGCCGTAGCAGAACCGTAGCAATTTCCAGCCCTTAAACTACGAGTTTTAGTCCAAGTACTACGTCTGATTTCAATTATATTTGCAAGATATTGAACGACTATGAACGACGACGAAATCTACGGTTGCGGGAAAAGAGTTTCACGTGCAAAATTCCCATGATCTATTTTTAAATCAATCGAGGCATGAATAACGGGGAAACCGGCGGCGGCAGTCATAATTGTGTTGTAAACCTTTAGAAACACTCGATATTATTCGACAAGCATAATTTACAGTATTCTTCAGATTTTATTTTAAATAAAGCAGAATATACGTATTAAGTCTCAATGGAGTTAACATACCTACTTCCGCATTAAATATTGTTTTATTTCCTGAATTTCTTCGTGAAAGTTGTTCAGATTCGGTGTCTAAGCAGCCCTTTTTAGTTTGGGGGAAGCTGTCCCTTACACCCTATATAAATAGTACTATTGCAGCACTGACGTAGGACCTGAAAGCACTCCTTGAACTCAAACTATAGATTTAAGACGTAAAAACTTTCCTACTATCTAAACACCAACACTCGTTGGCAGCGTTTTATCAGCTTTTTGTTTACTCTCTGACGAAAAGTGACTGAAGTGTGCTCAAGAGATGTGTTTACTTTGCCAATACTCTACACGTTCTTTCCTATTCATGCTCTGCAATATTAACTCTTTTTAATAAGTAAGAATTCAGTATCAGAAATTGAGATTTGAGGAAGGCTGCGAGAGTAGGCAAACAAACAATGTATGAATTAACGTCTAACTGTGCTCCTATATCTGGGTCAGTTTTCAAAGTTGTAAGATAAACCGTGTTTATGACGTTTGCTTTAACTACGGGTTAATTCGGTATAATTTAGGTCGCGCATCACGGCACCACACCACACCGTACCATATAACAGTTTCAGGCCGACCGCGAAACGGATCTTCTGCAATGTTCCCAAATTGGCCGCATGTTTTGTAAGACTGTGATTAGGGCCGGCCACATTCCGAATAATTCTGTTTGAAAATCCAATTCGAAGGGAGTATTCTGTACCGA
>JARACY010005194.1:0-22898 GCA_029255725.1 Scrobipalpa atriplicella | reverse complement strand
GCAAAAGAAATGTTTGGCCATATTTCTTGACCTCGCTAAAGCTTTTGATACTGTTTCAATTCCATTACTTTTACTCAAATTAGACAGACTGGGAATCCGGGGTCATCAACATAAACTAATCAAAGACTATTTGACTAACAGGACACAGCGAGTTAAGATTGGTGAATCAGTAAGTGAAGAAATATCTATAGAATACGGTGTTCCCCAAGGGAGCATACTAGGACCCATACTGTTCCTCATATATATTAACGACCTATGTCTCTTACACTTACCAAATGGAAAACTGATTTCTTACGCTGACGACACTGTACTTATTTTTAGTGACAAAAACTGGCGCGCTGTTTTCAGTAGCGCGCAAAACGGATTTGATCTAGTCAATCGCTGGCTTAGAGAAAATTTACTAACACTCAACACAGACAAAACCAAGTTCATGACCTACTCCTATAGATCTCATACTCAGCCCCCACTACATACGTACAACATAATAGCCCACAACTGCTCACTCCAAAATCCTTACACATGCAACTGTCCCAAATTAAACCCAACAACAACAATCAGGTATTTAGGTATTATCATAGATAACCATCTAAACTTTAAAGCACACATAGAAACTCTTACAGGCAGAGTGAGAAAACTGATCTTTATCTTTAAAAACTTAAGGCACGCGGCCAGTAAAAGTTTAATAAAGACAGTCTACCTTGCACTCTGTCAGTCATTGCTGCTTTATTGTATTACATCTTGGGGTGGTACCGATAAAACTACCTTAATCCAATTAGAAAGAGCACAAAGAGCTGTATTAAAAGTTGCAACCTTCCGTCCTTTTCGCTTTCCTACCGCTGAACTCCTCAACGAATGCGGCGTACTCTCAGTTCGGCAGTTATTTATCCAGGAAACCGTCATTAAAAAACATCTACTTACTTTGTATGACCCTGCGTTTGTGGTCAATAAAAGACGAGCAGATATTGTCTGTACGCAAGAATGCTTTCGAACGAAACAGTCACATAAGTTCTTTTGTTTTCTGGGCACTTATCTGTATAATAAATTAAATCTCATCCTAGATCTTTATCCTATGCACAAAAAATCCTGTAAGCAGACTATACAAAAGTGGCTCATAGGTAAAACTTATGAAGTCACAGAACAACTCCTAATAGTGACTGCCTAAATCATAATCCTTAACATTTATTTATTTACTGCCAACTAACACATAGCATTAAGTATGAGAATACTAACACTAATTTATTAGGTTAAATCAGTAATTAGTATATTCATAGTTAAAATTGATTTGTACACAAGTTATTAATATTATTGCATTATTTAATTGTAAGATACCTAAGATACAGGTAAATAATTTACTTAGTTTAGGTATCAATACAATTTTTTCAGACTTAAAATAAATTACTAGTACTTACTTTATGCAGTTATTGTTTACATATTTTATTCTATTAAGTATCTATTAAGTTAGTAACTAATAAATAATAACATTTATACTTACTAGTCCGTAATTAAAATTTCATGTAAACATTATTTTTATGAAATAAATTATTCTTATCTTATTCTTTATTATTCTTATTCTTATCTCTAATCAGTGGTTTCAGTGTATTGCAATTTAGGCGATAGGCTGACAACCTGTCACTAAAGCGGACTGCCTACCGCATTAGGGATTAAAGCTTGACTTTAAATATGTAGGTACCTATAGGTATACGTTAAAATATGTCATAAAAAATCTCAAATGAGTAGTAGCATATTAGAAGCATGTTAAGGGGATGTTTCGCTCACATTCCGCTCTAATCAGCGTGTTGGCAATCCCTACTGATGTCACTGACCCCGCACAGGGGTTGAAACCACGCCCCCTTTCAAAATGTGGGTTGACCATGGAGTTTGTTTAAAGTCGGACAGGTTTAAGTTGATATTTTTATTTGAAATGCATTTTCTATGACAGAGTTTTCCCCGAATATTGGATGGTTTTTAATTAAAATTTAAATTGAATAAAATGAAAAATTTGAAGAGGAAGATAATAAAAAATGCAGACTATACAAATGAGTGCACATTATGAGCAGGATTCTTCAACTGCACAACATACACGAACAGATGTTATTTTATCAGGTAGATTTTTGTGTCGACGAAGAACCCGTTGAAACCTGGTGTCAGAGTTTTTGCTCCTTAGCCTCTGTCATGGTTTGTGTAACGAACACTATCAAAAACAGCGACCGCGGAAGATGGCGCGGAAGACCGCGACGATGGCTTTACGTGCCTTCCGTAGCACAAAATCTTTTTTCATCCACACAATTAGGTCATTCAATTAAGTAAAAATCTTTGTTCTAGTACTAACCAAACAACTTTCAACTTTGACAATGTCTGTAAGTAAACGGAACCCATGGTCACCCTACTGCACAAGAAGAGTCGGTCTGCAGAAGTGTTATTTATAAACGGCATCGATCCCGCCTCACCTCTGATTTCTAAAGTCTGCATTCAATTTACTGCATCTCCGGCAAATTGGACCGACTACCAATGAGACTGTATGGAAATCGATAATAGGGAAAAGATCCATACAAATTGCCGCGGTCGCTTCATACCGGGTGTAAGGGACAGCGCATTGCAACCTGATATGGGTTGATCAGTCAACGAAACTGAACAACTTTCGCCAGGAAATTCTTTCAGGAAATGAAACAAAATTGTCTGATCAAGGCGGTCATTTTCTAAAAAAAATACTTGTTATTCTAGAGTCCTTTTTCAAGGGTGTAGTTTAAAGTCAGTTTTACTTGATAGAGTTGTTGGCTGCCTAGAATTTCTGTTTACCGATAATTAGATACACTATGTTCTGGAAGAGGAGTAGCCGGTACATTCTATGTTTATATTATCTTTCATCCTCTCGGAAAACTTAATTGCGTACCTACCCCTTAAAATCTAGGTTATTTGCAAGAAATCCGGAAGATAGGAAAAATTTAAGGCTCCACTTCGCTATCGCCGTTCTAAAATACTACCGACTTTATCTAAACGCCTAGATTCTAGAAAATCCTTAGACAAATAGCCTTTACCTGGGGTACCAGCTTAGGTTCTTGGAGTAATTGGTTCTTCTTCTATTGTGCTGGTTTTTCGGGTCGATCGACATGAGGAATCCTGGTGTTAAAGTTTTTAAGCCGCCAAATAGGTGTCTGAAGTGGTTTTTATCAAAGACATCGCCCGCAATTGGAAGCAAGAAATCATCTTACTCTAGACAATGAAGTGACTCAGCCTGGGCTGCACTGTCCTAATCAAACTAGGAACAATCTCAAAAGTGATCAATTTCCAAAATCCACTTTGTGTGTCGCCCGCCGGAATTGAACTCACAACCCCAGATAGAGTGCTCAAGGCACAAACCACTACACCTCAGAGGCAGTTAAGATGTAGGTAGATTTACAACTAATGAACCCCGTACACAGGATGCGCCCAAATTAAGGAGCCTAGCAAGCTCATATATCCACGTATCTCCCAAGTTTGGCAATTAAGTAGCAATCTGCCTGATTATCGCGACGATCGATAAAAACATGATAAATCTTCATGTGGCACGGAATTGGAACCACACACTACATGAATCAAAAGTATAGAGAGTCATGCATGTATCCCTTACGAGATAGGCAGAGCATCAACGACCGACAAATTCGCCACGATTGACAAGTTTTGAGCGTTATTTTCGAAAGAATTAACTGTTTAGAGACATTTCACACCACGTTTATCGTGCGCGCTGACCTTAGGCCGGTATTTATAATTAGCTCTCAAGAGTGACAGCGAGTTTGAGTTCGTATCAGAAATGGCATTCCAGTACAAAATTCCCTGTCAAATCCGCACTCAATACACAAAAAAAGGACTTTAATAAAATACTAGCGCACACACCAGCTATGGATATAGCCTCATCAGCAATTCTGCTGCTTGGCTATTAATAAATAATAATAATATTGCTCTCAATCTTGAGATCGCTTTATAAATACGAGCCTTACCCTTTTCACACTATGCTTGCGTTAGTAACGCGTCTTGCGAACGCAAGTACTAAACGCAAGCGATTTTTGTACGCAAATGAAAAGCACTGAAAACGCGCAGAGAACGCGCGCATTCAGCGCGTTTTATTTGCTATAGTATTTACAATATACTGAAACCTTCGTCGCCCTGTCCTGATTTCTACAGTATTCCCGGGAAGAAAATAAGCTGAGATCTGTTTTTCTATCGCCCCCAGTCAAACTTGTACCCTAATTTATACCCAGAAATAAATAATTTAATTAAACGAAAGTATACATACATATAATCACGCCTTTATCCCTAATGGGGTAGGCAGAGCGTGAACAACCTAAACATAGGTCGTTCCGCCACGTCTGACAAATTTTGAGGGTTATTCCAGATGGATCTGTTTATTGCTATAGTGACAGGTTGGCAGCCCATCGCCTAAATACAATACTGAAACCCTCAAATCTGACTTTTACAGCATGCCCGGGAGGATATGCAGATGGCACATTCTATGTTTTTCTCTCACTCCCAGTCCAGCATGGAAGTATAATATTACGTTACGCAATACGAGTAAGTATCACCTGCGTCACCAAGTGGAAAAGAAAAACAAATATTTTCTGTATTCCATCCATCTCCATTATGAATCCATCCTTCTTTTCATGCCAATCGGAAAATATATTACATTTGTACACTATGGGTACACTACGTAATACAATTTTATTCGCGAAATATGAATTGTATTGTACCCACGCTATGTCTGTGATTGTACCTATGTACTTTTTGTAACAAAAAACATACATACATATAAGTACATACAATTGCGCCTGTATCCCTAATGGGGTAGGCAGAGCGTCAACGAGCCAAACAAAGGTCGTTCTGCCACGTCTGACAAGGGTTGTTTAAGATAGATATTAAATATATAAATAAAATTATTAAACGCTTTATTGTACACAGAAACATAAACATTCTTAGGTAAGGAGGACAATTTTAGAATAATTAAGCATAGAAACCCTAGAGCAGTCTCTGAAAGAACGTCTGAAAACTTTTCGTCTGAAATCTTTCAAGGACTTCTTACGACCCATTTTGAAGTAAGTTCAGAAAACTAAACAATGGAAACGATGGATACCTAAATCTAAGGCCCGTATTTATAATTAGCTCTCAAGAGTGATAGCGAGTTTGAGTTCGTATCAGAAATGTCACTTCAGTACAAAACGACCTGTCAAATCCATAGTTAATATCGCTCTACAACTTGAGATCGTTCTATAAATACGAGCCTTAGGTACCTACCTACTAATACCAGGTGTAACAGAAATGAACCCAAAAGGATGTGAACCTGCCCATGAAACTGAACAACTATCCCTAAAGAACATGGGTCGAAATACGAAAAATTCCATACTACATACATACATATAATCACGCCTTTATCCCTAATGGGGTAGGCAGAGCGTAAACGACCTAAACAAAGGTTGTTCCGCCACGTCTGACCAGTTTTGAGGGTTATTCCAGATAGATCTGTATACTGATATTAGTGACAGGTTGTCAGCCCATCGCCTAAATTACAATACTGAAACCCTCAAATCCCTTAGCTGACTTTTACAGCATGCCCGGGAGAAGATGCAGCTGGCACATTCTATGTTTTTCTATCACTCCCAGTCCAGCATGTCCATACTAAACGCGCTATTAGCTGATGCATTTAGTTTTTTTTTTTCATATTTCGACCTATGTTCCTTTGGGAAAGTCCTTTAGTTTCATGGTCTGATTCAAATCCTTTCAGGTGCATAAGTATACCCTTTCTGTTACACCTTGTAATGTGATTATTATTGGAATAGGATAGACGAACTTGTTATACGAAGTGATGAAACTGTTTATCGTGCGCGCGTTTTGCGTACGCGCGTTTTGCGTACGCGCGTCCCCTGCGCGTTTCATTTGCTTACGAACAAAGCGATACTAACGCGAGCATAGTGTGAAAAGGGTAAAATTTTCCGGAGGCCTTGCGTATGCTGAGCGTACGAGTTGCTTCGTCTGCGCGTTTTCAGCGCGTACGAAAAACGTGGTGTGAAAAGGCTCTAATGAATTTGGATAGCGAATGATGATGAGTATTGCTGCATTGACGGGTTGTCAGTATCAGTAACGGTGGTGCCACAACAACCAACGGTTTATCTTTATGTAACTACATAGTGGGTGTAAGGGACAGCGTCCCACAAACTGATAGGGGTTGCTCAGTCAACGAAACTGAACATCTATCACCAGGAATTTCTTTCAGGAAATGAAAAAAATAATTGCTTTTCCATACAAAATTAACGGATCGAGGCGGTCACTTTGTATGAAAAAGCATTTATTTTTTTCATTTCCTGAAAATATTTCCCGGTGATAGTTGTTCAGTTTGGTTGACTGAGCAACCCCTATCAGTTTGCGGGACGCTGTCCCTTACACCCCGTATAACTGGCTGGATATCATTTTTTTTTTTCTGCCGGCGGATGAAATTTTTGATTTGTTATTTCTAATATTATTTATCAATTAAATAAATAAGAAAACAATATAGATAGATCCTCGCTTATACTACAAGAAAAAACTCCAAGAGGTATTTCACCGAAATATCTCAACTCTCATCTCCTAGGCTCGACTCAGTAAATTCCGAATGAAATGCTCAAAAATCTGGGTTAAGAGATTTTCCACGTAATAATAATAAATAAGAAGTGCGCGTGGATTCCTTCGAACGACTTAAGGGTGGAATCACACTTTTTATACTTAGGTAAGTTCATATAAAAAAAATATATATTTACTTTTACAAAAGTTAGGGCACTTATAAAAGGAAAATAAGGAAAATTGATCTTTCATTTAAGCCCGCATTGTCCTAACTGACCGATGAAAAATTACACAAAGCTATTTGGTATTTAGAATGTTCCAGCTTTTATTAATGTTAAAGCTAAAAGAGAAACACGCCACATTAGGGCATTATTGTTATGAAATGGGAGAACTTTAGGCTCGTATTTATAAAGCGATCTCAAGATTGAGAGCAATATTAAGTATGGATTTGACAGATCATTTTGTACTGTAACGAAATTTCTGATACGGACTCAAACTCGCTGTCACTCTTGAGAGCTGATTATAAATACGGGCCTTACAGAACAATCCATAGCTACCGCCTGCCAAGCGTGGTGAGTATGGCATATACCCCCAATTTTGGGGAGGCCCATGTCCAGCAGTGGACTGTTGTGGCTGATGATGACATACACAACAGCAATAAAATAATCCTTTACTTTTGCAGGCGTATAAAAGTGATAGAGACATCATTTTTGTAAATTTTGTCAACAATTTAAAGCACAAGGTGTGATTCAGCCCTAACTCAATATACAGGCTGTTCCATTTTAATCATGTCTGGAGTCCGCGCAATCGTTGGCAACATCACCCTGTGTAACGATTTGCGGGGTTAATGTGGTGCTTCATGTTTCTGCAGCATCCATTTTTTTTTTCGGCGATATTAAAATATTTAAAAAATATAATGGGACACCACAGGCTCATAAATAAAAAAATAAATAATTAAAATCTAGATTTTCGCAATAAATTTTACCGGGAAATCATATTTTTTCCATACATTTTTTTTTATTCGAAATAGGTTTGCTCCGTGTCAGAGTCGACGATGGAGCATACATACATAAAGTCGCGCCTTTATGCCTTACGGGATAGGCAAAGCGTAAAACGCCTAGTAAAAAGCGCCTTCGCCACGTCTGACAATAAATATTGATGTGCTTCGCTCGCTGCAGTGATTATAGATTGTCAGCCCATCGCCTTAATTACAATATTTACACTAAACTAACCCTTAAATCCCTTTTGCTTACTTCTACAGCATGCACGGGAGAAAGAACAGCTGAAAATTCTATGTTTTTACCCGACTGCGCAACCCAAAGAAGGATAATGTGTTTATCAGCCTATGTATGTATGTGTGTATGTTTGTTCCTTTGTGGCACTCTAGAGACCAAACGCGTGGACCGATTTTAATTATTCTTACGTCAATCGATTCGTCTTTACTTTGCAAATGTCACAGAAGACATGATTTTGTTAAAAATTAAATATAGCGCCTATCAGACGCCACTTTGTTAAAATTAAATTTGACTCTGTTGAGTGGGGTATCATTGAATAGATATTTACAAATCAGTATTAGGCTTATTACATATTTTTTTCGTTTTAAATGACCGTTTGGTGATTTAAAGTTTTATAGCTCATTTTCTACGCAGATGGGTTTTTTGAACTATTTAAATTACTTGTTTTTCTATCGTTCCCAGTCCAGCATTCTTCCGTGGTAAAAAAAAAACGAAAGTGTAAGCATTTTCTTCGCCCGGACGATACAAGATCTTGAGGTCTAACTCCTAGGCTCGTATTTATAAAGCGATCTCAAGATTGAGTGCAATATTAAGTTTAGATTTGACAGGTCGTTTTGTACTGAAATGACATTTCTGATACAAACTCAAACTCGCTGTCACTCTTGAGAGCTGATTATAAATACGACCCCTAAACACGTGGGATAAATAAATAATTATGTAGAACCAAAGTAGAACTTAATTATGAAATAAGATACCATTGTGAGTGCAAAAATTTTCAAAAATAATTAAATTGTCTATTCTATTTTAAAAATATGCAATATTTTTTTGGGATTCATATTACCAGTCTTTACAGCGTATCGAATTCCAAAATAATTATATTTTACAAGCGCCTTTTAATTACTTAATTTACTTACGATTAATTAAACACCTCTCGACGAAGTACTTACACGTAATTTCATTTTGTATCATTTTACGATAAAGATTTAATAAATGGAAATGTAGAGATGTGTCATGTCATGATGTAAGTTTTGTATATTTTTTTTGTCAAGTTGTCGAGGCGACGACGAGACGAACCCGATGAACGATGGTATCAGTGTTCTTAAACCTCCTAATAGGCCTGATTTTACGTGCTTTTTGAAGCACGAAATTGTCAAATAAATGAAATCAAATATATTTATTTCATAACAATGTACGTAAAGTTACTAGGGGCTATGGCTCGTATTTATAAAGCGATCTCAAGATTGAGAGCAATATTGAGTGCGGATTTGACAGGTAATTTTGTACTAGAATGACATTTCTGATACAAACTCAAACTCGCTGTCACTCTTGAGAGCTGATTATAAATACGGGCCTATAATTCATTCCAAATTTTAGGACAATACTTACATACTTCTTCTTTGTCGTGTTAGTTTCGAGTTGATCGTCCCAATCGAACCCTGGTGTCAGAGTTTTTAAACCACCTAATAGCACAGCTAATAGGCCTCTGACATGGTTTGTGTAGCGACCACTAAAACCTAAATGAATCACTTAAAATTCATTGGTGATAATTGACAGATATCACCTTTGTCTTCCCCCGTGGGAACCGAAGCCACGACCTCCAGATCAGGAGCCCACGGTTCAGACTACGGAGGCACTTACTACACCACCGGGCTAACCAAGGCATCACGTATCTTTTCTTTATTAATCTGTTTAAAACCACTACCACAGTAACTCGACACCTTCTCGTTCAGAAGCATGCGATCTCGGGCGATTAACTCGCCTTTCGCCAGCAATCACGCGCAAAAAATGCGTGTCCACTGACCAGGACGGGCCACAGTATTGTACGGGGTGTAAGGGAGAGCTTTCCGCATACTGGTAGGGGTTGCTCAGTCAACGAAACTGAACAACTTTCGCCAGGATTTGAGATGGTCACACCATCCGATTTCGGTTGTACGATCGGAAGGTCTGGATGGTTCTAGAGTGAAGAGCAAACTTGAAAATAAACTTACACGGTGTTGCTGTCTGGTGGACCAGCACCATAACTTTTCCCTTCTGCCGCGCGGTCGGACCGACCCGTCACATCGCCATACGGGAAATGTGACATGGCAGGTGCAGTCGGGTGGCAGAGTGTTGTAAAATATTGAGACTTTATTGTTGTACTTCATGTGTTTCATAGATGGCGCTGTGTTGTTCGGGATCAAAGAGATAAAACTGGAGTTCGGGCAGCAGCGTCATCATCTCCCTAGCTAGCCATTTCCCATATTTCACGGGGTAAGCTACATAATCTAGGAGATTGAACGAGGATACTGGTCTTTATACAGAGCGACTGCCATCTGACCTCCGAAACCCAGAAGGGAAACCAGACCCAATCCTAAATTAGGTTTTTTGCCAGGTAAGTGGCCAACCCAGCTGTCAGTTTTCAAACCGCCAATGCTTAGGTTGTAATGGCCTCTGACATGGCTTAACTGCCGTATGAATAATAATGAGCAGCAGCGTACGTACCCTATGAATATAATTATGTGCACTGCGCTCGCCAATACGCCTGCCAGGCGTGTTGAGTAGGTAAGGTATGGCAAATAGGCACCCAATAATGAAGGAAGCCCTCCTGTCTAGCAGTGAACTGTTGTTTAGTCAGACTGTAACTCCAAATATCGTTGGGAATCTTCTATACTTACCTAGCTGCCTATTATTTGATCCACCGGCAGTACACTACTTGCACAGCTTAGCGTGCGAAATTTTGCATCTTCACATACCAATACCTATCAGCTTTCACTAGATCAATTTAGACCAGAACAAAAACTCTTGCGTGTTAGAAAGAGACGGATCAGCTTACACTGAGAATCATGTTACCTCGTTTTTTTTATTAAGCTAGCTTTGTCACCTGGCTTGCGTTGCATGTCTATCGTTTTGTATGGTATGCCATGGTTGAATAGGTTCCATCAACTTAAATGTCAATCTTGTAAGCAGGACGTACCACGGGTTCTCACTATTATGTTATGAGAGAGAGAATGTAGGAAGGTATACTTGCTTACATGCATTTAAAAATAAAATGTTAATTTTTTTAATTCAAAAGTAGTGGTTCTCCGAAGCACGGATGTATTTTCTTTTCTTTTTTCCAGCCGAAATGGCGAAAATCTCACAAAGTGATAAATTAACTAATATCAACTTTGCGTTCGGGAGCGGGCTTTCCGGATCGGGAGCCCATGGCTCAGACCACTAGACAACAAAGGCAGTTCTTGGACAATGAGAGAGTGCTATTCGCTTATCAGAGTCACTTAATTTTTCTCCCTCTACTAACTCGAGTCGAGTTCCTTTCGAGTTACAGTAGTAGCACCTATCGCGTGCACGGTATGTTCGTCTGAACGCGTCTGTCTCCTACCATTACCATCAAAACGGCCACTGGTCAGTCTCTACCACGAAATGTGTCAAAACGGGTGATAGAGGCGTAAGTCCAAGGGCGTAAGGTGTCGAATTTAACCAATAAAAATGTTTAGAGTATTTCGGATGCGTTGAAATCAATAATTTTAAAGGGTTCCTTTTAGTCGTTTCAATCTATGTTAGGCAAGTATTCTCCGTGTGGTGCTAGGTCAAAACACCATCAAGGGATATATGCGGCTTAAAATCATCGGTATTATAACATTCAAGCTGATGATGATGAATATTCTATTTTTTAGTATTTGTTGTTATAGCGGCAACAGAAATACATCATCTGTGAATATTTTAACTGTATCACTATCACGGTTCATGAGATACAGCCTGGTGACAGACGTACGGACAGACAGCGAAGTCTCAGTAATAGTGTCCCGTTTTTTACCCTTTTGGTACGGAACCCTAAAAATAAACATTCCGGAAACTACTCTTCAGCCATAGTAACAGACGAACAGTCTACGACAAACAGACAAATAAAGAATATCTAGGATGTTTGTAATAGTTGGCACTGTGTCCAGATAATTAGCCAATGATAAAACAACAATCAAACAACTAAAGTTGTACTGTAGGGCTGGCAGCTCAGCAAAATAAAAAGGCGAATTTATTCCTTTTCGAAAGGGTTTCAAGTCGATCGACCCGATGAA
Source organism: Scrobipalpa atriplicella (assembly GCA_029255725.1). NCBI lineage: Eukaryota > Metazoa > Arthropoda > Insecta > Lepidoptera > Gelechiidae > Scrobipalpa > Scrobipalpa atriplicella. Next base: position 11,050 of record JARACY010005194.1, on the reverse strand, counting down.
CCCTGATGTCAGAGTTTTTAAGCCGCTTAATAGCGCAGATAAAAGGTCTGACATGGTTTTTGTAACGACCACTATCAATTACTTCCCCATAAAAAATTACCACCTCGACCAGACAATTTGTACGATTTATTTTAGAATTTCCTGAACGAATTTCGTTGTGAAAGTTGTTCGATTACTGAGCAACCCCTATCAGTTTGCGGGAACCATTCCCTTACTCCTATCCCAGTTTAATGACAATCAGCTCCATCCATCAGGAGAGGCCCATCACGACCAGTTGAGGACTGTTGTAGCTACATCATCATCTCCCTAGCCATTTTCCGTATTTCGGGGTAGGCTACCTAATCTTGGGGATTGAAAGAGGGTACTGGTTTTTACACAGAGGGACTGCCATCTGACATCCGCAACCCAGAAGGAAAACCAAGTCCTAGATTAGGCTTTTACGAGCTTTTCAACTACAGTTGTAGCTACATAAGTATTCGTGATGGTATGGGAGCAACCCTATTCGGGTCCTGGATTCCATCTGGCACAAGTTCAATCGTAGTACGCGCGTGCGCAGCTTTGCAGACGGATGTGACGTCACTAGCACTCGGAGAATGCGAGCCGAACTATGCCTAGTATTTTTTTACTATAATAGTGACCAATACTCCAATCCAAGATGGGTGTAAGGGACAGCTTACCGCAAACTGATAGGGGTTGCTCAGTCAACGAAACTGAACAACCTCCACCAGCTGTAAAAACCAGCTAAGGGATTCGAGGGTTTCAGTTTATTGCAATTTAGGCGATGGGCTGACAACCCGTCACTACAGCAATATACATTATCTAACTAATCATCTGTAATAACACTCAAAACTTGTCAGACGTGGCGGAACGACCTTTGTTTAGATCGTTTTTGCTCTGCCTACCCCGTTAGGGATAAAGGCGTGATTTTATGTATGTTTGTATGATTTTTAGAGATATGCTTAGCTTAATGAAATAATTAAAAACCGGTCAAGTGCGAGTCGGACTCGCTCACCGAGGCATCCGTACCAACTTGGAGGTATTCAAAGCTATTTTAGAAACCTCAGTTTTGTTCATCTGAAAAGATAAGAATTGGAAAGACTTTTCACACAAAAATATGAACTAGACTAATCGACAAACTTAACTTTGCAGTTGTCCCCATACTAGATCTAGGGAGAGGACTACGAAAATAAGTTTGTATTGACTTTTTTTCATGATGTATGAACATATTTACAGTTTTTAGATTTTTTCCTTTGATTGTGCTATTAGACACTGCTTATTTCTAAATTTCATGATTGTAGGTCCACGGGAAGTACCCTGTAGGTTTTTGAATCTTGAGGAAGGCAAAACCTATAGGGTACTTCCCGGTGACCTAGGATCTTGAAATTTGGCAAGAAGCAATGTTTCCTAGCACAATCGAAGGAAAAAATCCAAAAACTAATTTTTTTTGGTTAATTCACAAAAAAAGTATACTTTTAGTTTTTTGGTTCCCTTGCAATTAATCAAACAAACGTTTGAATCTTTTGATTGCGAAGACTTAGAAGTATGATTATTTTACAGATTCAGATTATTCAGTATAAAATTTCAACTTGATACATTCACGCATTTCTGAGAAAAGGGTGGTGACAGACAGACAGACAGATGGACAGACAGACAGACAGACAGACAGACAGACAGACAGACGAAGAACCGAGTGATCCTATAAGGGTTCCTTTTTTCCTTTTGAGGTACGGAACCCTAAAAAGAAACATCTTTTGTGAATGATGGTGTATATTTTACTGTAGTTATTAAAAATCTATATTTGTACAAATTGACTTTTTGTATATTTTCCATATCGTGTGATTTTTTCTGTTACAGCTTCTTTATAATTATCAACCGCAGAAATCAGCATACCAACAGGATGGGGAGTGTCTGCAAGGAACTGGTCGACAACAAGCAGTAGGTTGACAGCAGTCAATGCTGTAGCAGCTACTTGGACAAACATCACTGAACGATTTGCATATCTTCGCCCATTTCATCGTGTTCTTTGTCGATGTCTTCACGTTGTGATACGAGCAAGACCCATTCAGGTTTCTCATTTTCTGTAACTTGTTTGTAGATATCGTTTTCTTCACTAGCTTTGGGAAGTTTGACAAAGACCGTACGTCGTATTTTGCGTTCCGTTTCGTGCAAGTTGTAGCGTGAGCGTTAGTCGATGAACAAGCATTCTGCGAGCAAGGTGCAGGTTTTTTTCCTATCCGCATTGTAATGTTGTTGGTTGCAACTTCTTTGCAGTTTTGTTTAATGTTGCGGAAAGAATCTTTAGTGGTAGTTTTTGAACTTGCTGGCGAGGTAGTTTTGTCGCAACATGTAGGTTTTAAACTTTCAGACGATGATTTAGGTGGTATAGGACAAAGTGATCTTTGTGCAATCCTTGATTTGCTACTGTTAACACATTTTGATTCAGTTTCTGTAGTTATGTGTTTATAAACCGTAGGATCATTTTGTCGGACTCTTCTATACAGTGAAGATTCAACTAGATTACATTTACTATTTTTTTTGGGTCTTTGATATCCATAACAAAACCTTTCTCTATTTCGATTTATTTTGTCAAACGTTTCTTGTAATGCAAACCGTATATTTTCTTTACATGGCGAAGTGGAACATGAACCATCGCATTGAATATTTTTGTCAATACTGGATTCAATAGATGAATCTATACTTAAATCAGGTGTGCAAATATTTTCATCGTAAAGTAAGAAGTTGCGGAATTCATAAACTTTTCTATAGTCATTCAAACTTTTACTATCTTCCCGACATGGTAGATGAGGAGAAGTACAGGAAATTTGTTCCATAGAATGCACCCGTCGGCATTGATTGCACTTCCTTTGTGAACCTTTTTGCTCACTCGTTTTTTCTACGGATCTATCAGTGTCAAAACTTGAAGAACATAAAAGGCCCCACTGAGGAAGAACATTTAGTTTCTGTATTGCGGACATATCCTTATATATTTCGCTTAACAAACAATGAACTGGTAACTTCTGACCAGCCTTATGAACTACTTCAGTTGTTCGTGTACCTTCAGAATCAATATTTTTTGCTTCTACGACATTTCTATTATTACTTGTAATGTTAGCTTTATTACTATTAAGTAAATGTTGACCTTCACTTTTTTTATTTCGTTTTCTAGAGCTACAATCCTGCACGTGGTCCATATCGTCAACAGGACTTTCCTCATTTATGGGGGTACGTGAAGACTTTTTAACTTTGATAGAAACATATGAAGATGCTAAGTCTACACATATATGGCTAAATGATCTGTATGAAAGACTTGTGCATGAGTGGAAACTAGTGCTTTTAGAATCTGGTGATGTGACACTTTTTCTCTTTTGGACTAATTGCTTTTTTATTTTCATTTGACAATATTTACAGTCAGGAGAAAACTTTTGGAAATCTGTTCTTGGTGGAATATAACCACTTAGCTCCATTAAACACTCTTTACACATTGCTTGTCCTGGTTTTATAACATTCGATGAAATTGATTGTTTAATTTCAAAAGACTTCTCGTCTTCTTCTTCTTTCTTTTCAATAATATACTCACTGTGTGTTTTTCTATATAAGTCCAATATTTTATCATTTAAATATTTGAAATCGAGATTGACGAATTTAATTGAATGGACTCTTCTGTTTTCTTTGCTTTCATTAGGCTTCGTTAGCAAAACTATGCTGTTATTTGCGTCCGTAGTCAATGGTTTATTAAACAGTTCACTATTTGTTAACTTTTCCATCGACACAAAAGCAGTTTTAAAATTTTGTGATCCAACTGGTTTTTTGTCTTTTGTTGGTTTAGCATTATCGATTTTTGGACTTTTCAAACTTTTGGAATCCTCGTCTTGTTTTTTGTAGTTTGGATCATTCATTTCATTCCTGGCCATTCGAATAACTTCCGATTTAAATGGTAATTGGTAAGTTGTATTGCTAGATACAAAGACACCTCGTGATTCAAGTTCCGATAGTGTATAAATGACGTTATCTGAGATACAACTACGCATTTGAGGGTCATACATTTGAGAGCTTAGTTTGCATCTATCTGATTTGACATCCCACGCTTTCTTGTCTGCCGGTTTCAAACATGATAGATTTTTAAGATCTGGACAGCAATCTGTAATTGTACTAGTTGCGGTATTTCTATTTAAGTATTTTTTTTCTTCTGTGTTTGCATTCATTTCAAAATTTTTATGCATTTTACATTCGTTTTGACACTCGGCATCTTGAAAATGCTGACATGAACAAAATGTTATCACATCTCCAGATGGCATGTATTTCGCACGAGAAACGGATCTAGATGGGTCGGAACAGCTTTGCAAAGTTGTATACTCAATGTTATCAGTATTAGACCCTAGAGATATCGTTTCAACACTATCATTGTGTAACAATTTAGTCTTTATAACTATCTTTTTCTCTTCGTCTATCGATCCATCTGGATTTATTGTGCGTTTTATTGTTATAGTCTTCTTTATTATTTCACCGCGGTCATTCTCTTTTTTTTTGCCTATCTTCCTACCAGACTGTGAGCGTGAAATTGAAGTATCTGTAGTATAATTTGATTGTAAAGTATCAGTATCAAAACTTGCTTTAGATTCAGTCAAATAAGATAATGCGTCTCGTATTTGAATACGAACAGACTCAAATTTTTTGCTTAGTTTGGCTGTAGTATTAACACTTTCTTTGTTTTGTATATAAGTTTTAAAATATGGTGGACCACTTGGTGTACTTCTTTCACTCATAGGTTTATTGCAGATTGCAGATTGCATTGTTTTGCTTTTAACTTTGGATGGAGATGGGCTGAGAATAAACTTTGTTCGTTTTTCAGAGTTCGTAGACAATCCTTTGGATGGCGTTCTTTCGCTGGCAGTTTTGTCAAGCATGATATTAAATGAAATAGATGGCGATGGATTATTTGATGTACACGGTTTTTTTATCAAAAATGTTTTTTCTTCTTTGTTCTTTGCTGGATAAGGAATTTCAGATGATGCTTTCGTATTGTAGGGTGTTTCTTTCTTTAAGTGACGTAGAGGCTTCTCTACACTTGGGGTTTTATGACTACTTAGTTTGGATTTGCTCATATTTTGGTAGGGCACTATGCCAATATCAACATCTTCAAATACAGGGCATAGACTAGCATTTGTATAACAGGGGTCTTTATTCTGTTTTTTATCACTAGAGCCTTCTGTACTTGGCATTAGTCCTACACAAGACGATTTTGATCCTTTGAGTGTTCCACTCACGTCACACAGCTGAATATGTCTAGTGTTACAAAAATTACAATATGGAATAGATTCAGATGATGGTTTTTTCCCCGGTTCTCTAGCACGATTGCAAGGAACTTTTATTTCATAACATGAACTTTTTTCACTGCTCTTGACCTTGTCTGGACATGGACTATGACCTGTATAAGAAGGATCTTTTTTCTTTCTCTTATGACTAGAGCCTTCATGACTTGGCAGCTTTCTTGATTCACCTGACTGAGTTCGCTCTAAGCGGGACAGTTGAACGTGAACTTTACTGATTGAACCTTTATTGGAAAGAGGAGGAATGTCTTTTTTCTTCGGACTTGGACAGGGACCCTTGCAGACTTTTTTGAACGTAATATTTGAATCTATATAACAAGGGTCATTGTTCGCCACAGACTTAAGACATGGCGCCAAACTTTCAGTTTTACTTGTACTGGTACATTTTGTACATGGAACTTCATTCAAATATAATTGTATTTTGTTATTAGCATCCGGTTCTTTAACAGAAGTTTTTTCTGATTTTTTTCCGTTTTCCTCATCTCCTTCGTATGGGGGATACATTTCAGCCCCATCTTTCCTTAATTCTTCTACTCTGCATGGAATACATAGTTCTAACCTTTCTTCAAGATATTTTCTTTCCACTTGGCAAGCAACACATGCCATGTTTTCTAATTCGCATGTAGAGCATGGCAAAAACTTTTCTTGAGCGGTTTGTTTTAGCTCAAGACACGGCTCAGACTCGTCTTCTAGAGCAAACAGATGTTTTCTGCAAGTAAGGCAGGGTGTAGTCTCTACTTCTTCTGTAACATCTTTTTCAACAGCTACTGTTTCTATTGGTTCAACTTTATCCATGAAAGAAATGTCAATAGTTTCTGGTACAGGCATACAAGTACCGGCGGGCGCTGCGGCCGAATCTTCGAGAATACAGCACGGTTTCGATAAAACATTTATCGACTTTGCCCATTTATTGATTTCATCCTTATGTTCTTCTAAAAATTTTATCACTTGGTCGCCGACGTTTTCACACACTTCGACTTTACGTGATATTACCGTCGCTTTTGCACATTTGGGGCATTTAATGTTATCTTTGTCAACTTCCTTGAAAGTATCCAATTCAAAGAAACTAAGACAGCAAGTGCATACCGCCTTACACTTTCCTGCCATTTTTTCTAATTTACATTTTTTAAAAGTCTTCAATCTAAAATTGTCTTCTCTTTCGAATTCTTCAATCTCATTAAGAATATATTTAATAGTGCACGATAGTTTTGGCACGATCAGTTTGGACAGCACGTTTTGTTTCCTAAAGGGGTGAAGATATACAGTGTTAATTAAGTCGATACCTACTTTAATTGATAGGTCAATACTGCGAGCGGCCGCCTGGTTTACACCCAAAGAAAATAGGTCGAAATGTGAAAAAATAAATGGTCCTTCGATACTAAATGATTTGAGTCGATGTCTTCATTTGTATGTAAAGGCCAATTTTTTTCATATTTCGACCGATGTTTCTTGGGAAAAGTTTCTGGTACCAAACCAGGAAACGAACCCAATACTTTGCAATGCATAATCAATAATTTTGTAAATGAAAATCACTATAGGTACTGTATGCTTGTAATATTTATATTAGAAGAACAAATAATAGCTTAAGAATTCAATAAACCAGAATTTTAAAAAGACAAAAAAATATTTAAATTGAAACAAATACGAGAAGTGTCTTAGTCACAGGCCACAGGCTAAAGAAATGAATTTTAGGAATTTTCATCAATATTCACTGAAATTAAAAGATCTTACGCATAACTATCACATCTTAGTCCAAGAATAACAAGACTCAAGCCCTTGTATTCTCAATCCAGTGGAAAATTTATTCTTTCATCTTATTAATTTGTAACTTCTTGTAGTCATATAATTAATTCCTCCATAAATGGTGGTGTGTTGATTATCAGTGATATTAATATCAAGATCTTGACTATTTTATCGCTCTAAGTACAGACTTCCGAATAGTCCTGTAGATTTTCCAATAAACTATGGCTTGAAATGTAAATCACATCTATATCTTGGTGTTTGTTTATCGTTAGTGATATACATTGTCTCAAGAAAGGTGTTGTTGTAGGTTCAACAAAATATATAGTTTCCGATTTAGTTCTTCTAATTGGCGCCAAAAATCCTAGATTGTTTAAAGATGTTGAACAAAATGCAATTTCCTGATCAAAGTTTTTATCCGGCAACTGGTTTTTGGGTTTAATTTTTTTCTTCTTTTTCTTCTTTTTTTTAGATTTAGTAGACTCACTTGATACAATTGAGATATCATCATCTTCTTCTGGATTGGATGTGGATTTTGGAGTGAGAGTTTTCTTGTAAGATTTATTTGAATCAGCGGATGTAAGTGAAGTGCTATCATAATCGGAATCCATTTTTACAGTTATTTCTTCCTTTATTTCGCTAACAGTTCCATCTTCATTGAAAATTGTTTGTACTTTGACGATCTTTTTGATTTTATCTTCGAAAATTTTTACATCACCATCATCCTGGATTTGCACACTACGACCGTGTATTTCACAAGTGCTTCTTTTTCCATCTGCTCCAAAAAACGACACTGATGATGGTGGCTTAGAAACAGATGCAGGGGACTGATTCTTTGATCTTGATTCAACTGACGACACTGATGATGTTGGCTTAGAAACAGATGCAGGGGACTGATTCTTTGATCTTGATTCAACTGTTGGCATACGTCTCTTTGAACTGCGAATATAATCATGAAACTTATCGTAATACTCATCTGCTGTACATAAACACATTTCGCATTGACATGAAGGCTGTACATATTTCGGTGTTCGTTTCATCTTTTTAATCCTTGTTTTTTCTTCCGCAATTGTTTTTCGAGTACTTGCTAAAGCTGTTATTAAGTCACTCAGGCTGTCTTCTACAAGTCCGTCGCGATTTAATTTATTTGCTAAATCCATTGTATTTACAAGATTTTGTTTTACGATAGCAGGATGTTCACTATACGTTGTGGGCTTTTCTTTTGGCGCTGCTTGACCACATTCAGTATCTCGGCATATCGTACCTCCCTTACTTTCAGGTCTGACACCACTACTAGCAAAACTTGGGTCTTCAGTTTTGAATTTACCTATCACTGACTCTAGTCTCCTACCCATGTGTGAACATTTTTTAACTAACTCTTTGAGACTGGTTGTTTCTTTCATTCCAGAATTCAAATTACAGCAAGCAGACTTCATGCCATAAACGTCTTTCTTTAGTCCTAATAATCGGTCTATGAAGCCTTCTTTTCTTGCCGGGAAAAGATCTGCAATTTTATCTTTCAAATCTTGACATAATGCACGCAATGCCACAATATTTTTGTAACTTCCGCTTGTATAAATTGCTGGTAGTGATTTTGTCTGTCGTAATCCTTGGGATATGGATTTCTTCAAGGCATTTTGCAATGAATCGCTGACAATAGGCATTTGTAACCTAAATCTTGATTTATCAGCCTCAAGTTCTGCAATTATTTGGCTTACGGACGGACGTATCCTGGTATCTGATTTTGATTGATGGCAGGTAGGAGTGCACACTTTTGATCGGCATGGAAATGTTAATAGGTCATCCTCTGAGTCTTCTTCTGTGGGCGGCTTACGCACTTTTACGTAAACGTCTTGCCGGAAAGCCGGAACCTGTGGCTTGATAACAGGTGGTGGTTGTAGTTTAAGACCCTTTTCCGGAAATGTTATTAGGTCATCCTCTGATTCTTCTTCTGTGGGCGGCTTACCAACTTTTACGTAAACATCTTGCCGGAAAGCCGGAACCTGTGGCTTGATAACAGGTGGTGGTTTTAGTTTAAGACCATGATCCTTTTTAACTTTTTTAATTCTATACAGCTCCTCTCTACTCAACTCTTCCAATTCCAACAATATGTACTGAATTGAATGTACTGTTTTTGGTATTATCAGTTTTGACAGCACGTTTGATTTCCTGTGTGCAAATTGTATCATGTAGATTATATTCTGAATCATTTTATAAGGTGCCATGATGTACACTCTCTTGTTTCTAAGGACTTGTTGCATAAAATTAAAGTATTTCCTTGCGAATTATTTTAATATCTTCTGATTCCTTAACTAATTTCTTCCAAGAGTTTGATCTAGTTTAGAACTCCCATTATAATCATTTTTTTTTAAATCGAAGTCGTAATGACTTACATTACAACAAATCTTTCTATTTGTTGTTGACTGACGATGAACTCTGTACAACTTTAGTAGGTAGGTAAAGGTACCATTTCTTCTCAAGATTTATGATCTGCCAAGTAGAAACTCATCATTTTCCTGGCCTTCTTCTTGTATTTCACGGGGTCGACTACCTAATCTAGGGGATTAAACGAGGGCACTTATTTTTACACAGAGCGACTGCCATCTGACCTCCGCAACCCAGAAGGGAAACCAGACCCAATCCTAGATTAGGTTACACACAACCTTTTGAATTTCTTCGTAGGTGTGTGCAGGTGTGCAGGTTTCCTCACGATGTTCACCGTAAAAGCGCCGAATAAACGTACATATGAAATTCGAAAACCGAAAAACACATTGGTACGTGTTGGGATTCGAACCACGACCTCCTGCACAGAAGGCCGCGGCCCTATCCACTACACCAGCCGGGCTACTAGTAGAAACTAATGTATTGAAATAAGAATTTTTATGGTACATCAGCAACACTTGTTTTCTTCCTTAATTTTTTTAAATTCATTTTACTTCTTCTTCTTCAAGAAGGCAAGACGACAAGTTGTGTGACTCGAAAAACCCTGGTGTCAGATCAGAGCTTTTTAAACCGCCAATAGCGCAGCTTATAAAAGTACTTAGGCCCGTATTTATAATCAGCTCTCATGAGTGACAGCGAGTTTGAGTTTGTATCAGAAATGTCATTTCAGTACAAAACGATCTGTCAAATCCACACTTAATATTGCTCTCAATCTTGAGATCGCTTTATAAATACGACCCTTACATTGCCGTGACCTGCCATGACATAGGGACCATAATATTTTTTTCATTTAGTTATGTCTAATAATAAGTCTGTTCCTTAGTTTTATTTCACTATGTGGCATTTTTTTTTTGTACACACCATACCTTTGGATAAGTTTTTTATTTTACTAGCGGGTGCGTAGTGCGCGGTTTTTTGTTTTTAAATAAAAAGTAGCCTATTATCGTTTCTAGGATCTAGCCTACATGTGTGCCAAGTTTCATGATGATCGGTTGAGTATTTTTTGCGTGAAAGCGTAACAAACATCCCTACGTTCACTTTTATATAGAATGCTTCATAATTTTACATTTTGCCACCAAAATATATTAATTTTTAGAATAATCGCTATAAAACTTTACAAAGCGTGGCAGTTTGATGACTACAATACAATGGCATTTTCATGGGTTCAGTTCCTGGCTTACTGTACCTGAATTTTTATATTTATTTGTTTGAGGATTTAACAGGCTAAGGAGAAGAAAGAGACAAGAAATTTTGTAAAAACTCTTAAAAGGAGTCTATAGCTGCACCTGTCCATACAAAAGATGATAACCCACCCCGTAAAAATAGTCCGATTCCTATAATTTATTTTAAAAAGAGGTCATATCTTTATTATATAACTGTCATATTTCAAAAAAATAAATACGTATGAACCTAGTTTTAAAGTATATCTACATAATTTCCAAAAATGATAGGAATCGGACTATGTTTACAAGGTGAAAACCGTTATCGCCTTTTGTACGAAAAGGTGCAGATTGACACGTAAACCAATTCCTTAAAGTAGT
>JARACY010005193.1:0-22899 GCA_029255725.1 Scrobipalpa atriplicella | reverse complement strand
AGTTGATTTAGAGATGCAGGGAAACTGTAAGGAGTGATTCCACTGGCCGGACTCAATGGCATGTAGGAAAATGGATTTATGCCGGGTTGCCCCAATGGCGGTCGAGGAAAATTATTATCTTGCGCTCCCATAGGCGCAAAAAAGTTATACTTCGGAAGGATTGGCATAAAGGAATTACCGTTCGGTGGTAAATTGTTATTGAGTTGTGATGCGACAATTGCTGTCGTTCGTGTTCTCGATGGGCTTCTCTCTGGGTTTAGGGCAGGGTTGTTGGGTTTTATTCGACCCATCTTAAGGTTCATGACGAGACATTTCTTAGAAGTCATGTGACTGGAGTAAGACCCGGAATGCGAGAACTTCTTCCCGCAGTTGGCACATTCGAAGGGCTTCTCTCCGCTATGTATTCGTAGATGTTCTTTGAGATGGTGTTTGAATTTGAACGCTTTGTCGCAGTCGTTGCACTTAAACTTGCGGAGCAAGGCGCTCTCGTCGTGGCTGATCATGTGCCTCTGCAGCCGGTACACGTTCGCGAAGCTCTTGTGGCAAATCTTGCATGACTGTTTGGACAAACAAAACATTATTAGTTACAAAACTTTAATCTAGACCATTGTGCAGCTGAATACGAAAGGGGGGATAAACTACTGGTAGCAAAGAGAGATCGAAGCGGGTAAGCTAGTTATTAGAATGGGCACTGACATATTTGAGTGTATGGACCTGTGAGCTGGGCGAGTGCAGGGTCTCGTGTCGCTCGAGCTGCTCGCGCGTGGGGTACTGGCCGCGGCACTGCGAGCACGCGAACGGGCCGCCGGGGCCGAGGGGGGAGCTCCCGCGCTCCTCCTCCTCCTCCGACGGCTTGCTATCCGCGCCGCCACCGGCCAGCGGCCGAACTGTAACAAACAAACAACAATGCCGTAAAAAATTTCAACATCATAATCACTTATCTAGGTAAAATCGCAAATCGCAATGCAGAAATTTTCAACGCAAGTGGCTGACTGAATACAGCTCATCTGGCGAAACAACCTCATTACATTAACTCTATAAAATATTTATTCATTCTACTGTTTGCATTACCTATCATTTTAACGTAAACAAATGTTTAACATTGGTAGGTACCTATTATATTTGCAGCGATTAAAATTATCAGACACCTTAACGGGCAGCGCTCGCTTTATAAAAACAAACAATTCAATTTGTAGCCAGTTATTTCGGTAATATGACCCGTTTCCCCGTGTAATAACGTTTTTAAAAGCGGCAGTGAATACGGCGGCGAGCGTCGTAAATCAAATATAATAAAGAGCAAAACAACGGCTCGACGTATTAATTAGCGTGGCCGTGTGCAGTACAATATGCCGCCGTGTGTACCGTACAACAATGTGCCGGCGAGTGTAATCCGCGATCGGGACTGCGGTATTGAATTTTAGAAAATATGATATCGTAAAACGCGTCGCGTGTGGCAGAGGTAATGGCAGCTGGCGGCCGTTCGTGCCAGGTATGGCCTGATTGTGGCTTTAATATGGACGATAAACTATTTTAATGAACCATTTAAACAAGTATAAATTTAATCAGACTGGCTTTGGCATAATTATTATCACAAAAGATATATTTGAACAACGATTGCGGACTCTAGGCAGATATCAATGAAAACTATTCCAGTAGTAGGTAAGTAATAAAATTAATATTTTTTACACTGTAAATTCATTACAATATTAATTGAACAACACGAAAATTATTAGTTCTAACTACTACAAAGTTCTTTAGTTCCGCTACTCGACAACAGATGGCGCTACGAGTAGCGCTCCGCGAAGAGCTTAACTACGAACTTTGCATTTTAGCTAATTTAAACATGTTTAGTTTTTCACACAAAACTTTTAAATGAATATAGTAATTAAATATTCTTATTTTGATTGAACTAGCTATATTAGATTACAGATACCTATACACCTTTTTTAACGACTCCAGATTTCGTAGCGGAAAATGTAGAGATAGGCTGTAAATAATAATTTAATTGTAAATTATTAAATAGGCTCTGTAAAATGAGTGTAAACCTTATCAAACAAATTCTAGTTATATTTAAGTTTTTTTTATCCATATAAATAGCTCTACCTTAATTATTAAGAGTTAATTTATTACTTCTGCACTGGATTTTGGCAATCCCATAGATTTCATCTTCCTCATTTGCGGTTTTTAGATGTCGGGTATTTCCCGTACCATATAAAATACAATGAGCATCGGACCTGGTTATCAGGTGCACCGGATGAACACCTACTCGGGCGATAGCGGACACGGGCTGCGCGGGCTGCGCGGGCGCTGCGCTGGCGTCCGTTACCCGCTGATAAACAACACAACAATTAGGTACTACAACCAGAGTACACTATAATATACAATATACCCACACACGCGTACCTTCCTATTGCGTTGTTAATAAATAATAATTATGCCAAAGCCAGTCTGATTAAATTTATACTTGTTTAAATGGTTCATTAAAATAGTTTATCGTCCATATTAAAGCCACAATCAGGCCATACCTGGCACGAACGGCCGCCAGCTGCCATTACCTCTGCCACACGCGACGCGTTTTACGATATCATATTTTCTAAAATTCAATACCGCAGTCCCGATCGCGGATTACACTCGCCGGCACATTGTTGTACGGTACACACGGCGGCATATTGTACTGCACACGGCCACGCTAATTAATACGTCGAGCCGTTGTTTTGCTCTTTATTATATTTGATTTACGACGCTCGCCGCCGTATTCACTGCCGCTTTTAAAACGTTATTACACGGGGAAACGGGTCATATTACCGAAATAACTGGCTACAAATTGAATTGTTTGTTTTTATAAAGCGAGCGCTGCCCGTTAAGGTGTCTGATAATTTTAATCGCTGCAAATATAATAGGTACCTACCAATGTTAAACATTTGTTTACGTTAAAATGATAGGTAATGCAAACAGTAGAATGAATAAATATTTTATAGAGTTAATGTAATGAGGTTGTTTCGCCAGATGAGCTGTATTCAGTCAGCCACTTGCGTTGAAAATTTCTGCATTGCGATTTGCGATTTTACCTAGATAAGTGATTATGATGTTGAAATTTTTTACGGCATTGTTGTTTGTTTGTTACAGTTCGGCCGCTGGCCGGTGGCGGCGCGGATAGCAAGCCGTCGGAGGAGGAGGAGGAGCGCGGGAGCTCCCCCCTCGGCCCCGGCGGCCCGTTCGCGTGCTCGCAGTGCCGCGGCCAGTACCCCACGCGCGAGCAGCTCGAGCGACACGAGACCCTGCACTCGCCCAGCTCACAGGTCCATACACTCAAATATGTCAGTGCCCATTCTAATAACTAGCTTACCCGCTTCGATCTCTCTTTGCTACCAGTAGTTTATCCCCCCTTTCGTATTCAGCTGCACAATGGTCTAGATTAAAGTTTTGTAACTAATAATGTTTTGTTTGTCCAAACAGTCATGCAAGATTTGCCACAAGAGCTTCGCGAACGTGTACCGGCTGCAGAGGCACATGATCAGCCACGACGAGAGCGCCTTGCTCCGCAAGTTTAAGTGCAACGACTGCGACAAAGCGTTCAAATTCAAACACCATCTCAAAGAACATCTACGAATACATAGCGGAGAGAAGCCCTTCGAATGTGCCAACTGCGGGAAGAAGTTCTCGCATTCCGGGTCTTACTCCAGTCACATGACTTCTAAGAAATGTCTCGTCATGAACCTTAAGATGGGTCGAATAAAACCCAACAACCCTGCCCTAAACCCAGAGAGAAGCCCATCGAGAACACGAACGACAGCAATTGTCGCATCACAACTCAATAACAATTTACCACCGAACGGTAATTCCTTTATGCCAATCCTTCCGAAGTATAACTTTTTTGCGCCTATGGGAGCGCAAGATAATAATTTTCCTCGACCGCCATTGGGGCAACCCGGCATAAATCCATTTTCCTACATGCCATTGAGTCCGGCCAGTGGAATCACTCCTTACAGTTTCCCTGCATCTCTAAATCAACTTTTTGAACAGCTGGCATCTTCCCAGTATCACCAAAGAAAACTAGACATGGACAGCTCTCTAAATCAGAGGCAAAGTAGTCCTCCGCCGTCTAACCCTGAAGATATGATCGAAGAGGTTACCGAAGAGGACGACAAGCGGTCCGAAGGTAGCGCAGCTCTCATCATGGACATCGAGGATGAAGAAACCGCCGTGAAGAAGGAGCAGGAGGATCGAGAGACTGAACTACGACCACTCTCCCACAACTACGATTCCGTCCCATTAAATAATAACAGTTCCGAAACGACTAACAACCATCACAACTTCAATACAATCCTTGAATCAGTTAGCGCATCTGTTACTAAACACATCCTGAGAGCTAATATGGAAAAGCTGTCCCCTGTTTCTGGGAACGTGTGCCCTAATATAGAATCACCTCCAACTCCGCATGTGATAATAAAGGATGAGCCGGAAGATCTCCATAGATGTGTGAAATGCAATGCCACTTTCGATAACAAATCTGATTTGTTGGAACATGACAAAGCTTACTGTGGAAATATATTTAGGAAACACGAAGGTTTGGCAGCTCAAGTAGCAGAAACGGTAGCTCTTAATAGATTAGAAGCTGAAATGCGAGCATCGATCCAGAGTGGAGTGAGTGCTAGTGAAGACGAGGACAGAGACGAACATGAAGACAAAATGTCTATTCACGATAATGACAAAAAAATCAGAGTTCGCACAGCACTGAGTGAGGAACAGCAGGCAGTCCTCAAAGAACATTACGCAATAAATCCCCGACCGAACAGGGAAGAGTTTAAGAAAATTGCTCATCAAATTGGATTAGACAACAGAGTCGTTCAAGTCTGGTTTCAGAATAACAGAGCACGGGAACGAAGAATGACCCAATCAGTAGCGATGTCCGACCAGCCGCTGGATTTGTCAACAAAAAAGTCAAATCCGTCAGTCACGTCGAGCCCGTCACCATCACCTTGCAGCATTTCAGTAACACATTCCGACTCTGAAGAAGCGGTAAATTTGAGCCATAAGTCATCGCGCAGCCCGACTCCCCACCGCCCCAACTACTTGAACACGTATCCACATTCCAATTGTTCGTCTTCTTCCGTCACGGATTACCGCATGTCGCCTTCACCAGGAGAATCAATAATAAATAGCCACAAGCGGTTACTAGCGTCTAAAATGCCTATGAACCCTATGTCGATGGAGAAGCTGTTGCAATACAATGACATGGCATCAGCGCGGTCTCCATTGGTCAACATGCACTTATCCCCGGACGTGAACCGACAAGCGTACAGTCCGTCGTACGACCGGAGCGCGTGCAACGGGAGGATGTCGTGGGGCGACGAGATTCAGGCGCAGAACGAATACGACGACGAATCATCAGTACTTAAGAAGAGCAAGCTGAAGATTGAGTTCAAGGAAGGCGAGGGGCAGTTCGTCTGCGACCAGTGTGACAAGACCTTTGTCAAGCAGAGCTCACTCGCGAGACACAAATATGAACATTCAGGTGAGTAACCAGTAAATTTAAATCTGACTCAATCTGTAATACGTTTTTCAAAAATATCAGAATTATGAAAATGATGGAATATTAATTATAGCCTACAAAAGACGACAAATTTAAATTTTATTATAACAACCTATCTACTTATTAGAACCTACTTTGAACAAAACATAAAAAGTAGCTTTCTTAAATATTTGTTCCTTTGCCTATAGGTCAGCGGCCATACAAATGCGTGGAATGCCCAAAGGCTTTCAAGCACAAACACCACTTAACAGAGCACAAGCGTTTGCACACGGGCGAGAAGCCGTTCCAGTGCCGCAAATGCCTCAAGAAGTTCTCCCACTCGGGCTCCTACTCGCAGCACATGAACCATCGCTTCGCCATCTGCAAGCCTTATAGAGACTAGGCCAACTACGCCTGGAGAATAAACTCCACGGCGGCGTAGCTCCTGGAGAATAAAGTCTACGGTTTAGCGCTCATGGGATAAGCTCTACGGCTTAGCGGTCTACGAGGACTCAGCGCTATACGCAGCACTAAACCACCACCGCTTCGGCATCTGTAAGTCCTACAGGGATTAGGCCTACTACGGCGTAGCGCCATCGGTATAAAGCCTACGGCGTAGCGCTCTACGAGGACGCAGCTACGGCGTAGCTGCGGGGGTACACGCGTTTCTACTATAATTAATAAGCTGAACGCGAACTTGTACTTATAAAATTTATGCTATAGTTTTGTACCTCCCTCCACTCATTCAACGTATTTGAATTTTCATTGCGCTGCGCTGCGCTGTTACCATTATAATGTTTACCTCATTGACTATTTTTAAAAGTACAGTTTAGTATACCCAAGTATTGATCGCTCGGTATTTTCGTTTTGAAATAAGGTTATTGCTCAACGTCATAATATTTTTTTTTATATTTAGTAGAATTCAATACCAAAGAAATGTGCCATCGAACGCTTGGAAATAATAATTATTACCTATAGGTACCTTTATTTTAAATACATAAAATATAATAATTTAAGTATAATGTGCCAAAGCCCAAAGGCCAGTACCTGTAGCATAAATACTCATCGATAAGTGTTATTTTTATTATTATTTTTATAATACCTGTTTGGTAAAGTACTCTTCATATTTTAAACAAAAAAATAATACTCTCACGGCGCTAAATACTCGCTACTCTGTACATCGCTCGTTATTCAAATCTCCACTATGAATTATTAAATTTACTTGTGATGACAATATATTAGTGATAGATATGATACTTCACCTAGAAGTTATATTAATTTCATTGGATGTAAAAAATATACGTATGAATTATATATACCAGCTTAAAATTATAATTACAGTTTCAAGTTATAAATGTAACTATTGGTCTTTTATTGGTCTCTATTGGTATTTTCGAAAAATATGATGATGTAATCCAAAATACCTACTGAATTCTAATACTTGAATGCTCTCTTCTTTTTCTCAAACGTTGATATTAACTAATAGCTAACTAAGCTTTCGTCTTTTAATACTTAATAAGTGTTTAGATAGATACAATCTTACTTAAGTTAAAAGCATTCCATATTACTCCTATGGGATCTCTGCTGTGTTTAATAAATTCTTGATTAGATTAGTCCAAAGATTAGCAATAGCCGTAAATGTACATAAACTTATTAATATTGTAAAATAGTTATATGTAAGGATTTGTATGTAAATAAGTCGGTTTGTGTGTATAGTTGTGTGTGTGTGTGTTGTACCGGCAGCTGCGCGCGCGCCGCCACACTCCGCACCACACGGTGACAATAACATGCATCTTTATTAACCGCAATACTGTGCCAAATATAAAATTAATACTACTGTTAAATATTATGAAATATATAGTATATACAGTCCAATAATTATACTAGATAAACGGTATAATTCATTTTGTTCACTTCAATAAAAATGTAAATAAGCTGATAAATGAAACACCTTTGAAACTCCATAATTTTCATAATATGTTGCCAAAGATTAAATAATAGTTTGATGAATTATATTGTTAGTTACAAACTTATTATTATGCTTACAACCATACTTCACTTTTTATTTTATACACCATAGTTAAAAAAATATGTACTTAATCGGAAATTGTATTCAATTGTAAGATCTTACTCTACGTTTGTATCTACCAATATAAACCGTGTTTCAGAATTTGATGTGAAAATAATAGTAATTAATCGAACAACGAAAATACACAACCAACGAGAAAATATTTACATAAAATTTATTTGACAGCATATTCAGTTCATCTCATGAGTTCATCTCATAAGTATAGTGTAAGAGAGTTCCTACGAAATACATAAAATATAGAACAGCTATTTCTGTTTTATAATTCTAAGTAGATAAAATTACTTTCTAAAGGTTTCCAAGCAACGAATTATAAATTATTGCGTTAATTACAGCATATTACCTACAAAACTTTTTTAGATATTATATTGTATTTCATGAAAAAAGAGTTTCAGTATTTCAAAGCATAGACATTGGACATTAGAATATAAAAACAATAGTTTATTTTTTACATTTAGAAGGATACAGTATTGTTTCGCCAGTTCCATAATATTTTGATATAGGTTTAAAATCAAAGATATTTTAACTCTGTTTTATCGTAGACCCAAAAAATGTACGCGAGCCTCTCTGTAATAGTTAATATTAATTTATTATAGTTTAATTATAAGTGATTTCCAAATTATCAGCGGTGGGCTAGATAAACCAAAGATTACTTAGTTTATGACATGATGCGGAAAACTGTAATATATACCATCCCATCATCTAGGATTTAGATTTATTTACGTGCCAAAATTAATGTAATGCTTAAAAATATTTTGTATGTAAATGAAGACCATTTAATTTTTTACATAGATCATCGCCTGTTTTTGGTGCAATGTTAAAAACGCAGAAGAGTATTCAATCTTCCTTAACTAAGATAGGTTTACGTAATAAATAATTAAGCCAAATGTGAATTCCTATTGCCATATAATAATGATGTGTTTGTTGTAATGTATGGTGTGGGTGTGGGAGATGCCCTCGAGCTTGCTCGAGGCACCTTCCTTCAGGTTGCTGATCATTTGTTAAATTAAGGTAACTCTAGATTGTTAAATCTACCCATAGATTAACATATGTTAAAATATTGCCTATATAAATTATAGTAATTCATTTTACTTGATATTATAATGTATATTATTGAATTTATGAATATTAAAATATATATATTGACATTTCAATGCAATTTGCGTGTTATTATATTCATACCCCAACGATTACAGTGAGTGACTCTAATCCCATTCCCATCACATCAAGTACCTACATAAATGTGAAAATGGAAGCCAAGTTCATGCCGTTCATGGTGCTTTCGTGTGTGGTTTGCACAAAAAAGTTGTGATATCTAAAAAGTGCGCCAAGTCTAGGTTTTATCAAAGTAATTCCGAACTCTTCAATAAGGTATCATTTCATGTAACTTGGCCGTTGTAGAAAATCAAAACGAACTGCCACCTACAACGCCACTTCACAACGGCCATCGAACACATTTTTTGGAGCTATTCCTAAAAGAAAAATAAAGACTCTAAATAAAAACACAGACTCTAGTATAATGTTAAGAAGCCTCAAGAAAATTAATACTCTGAAGACTAGGCTGCATGGGCTCAAGCTCTTTGCCTTCCCTTATATAGGAGAATTTAAAAAAAAAATTGACGTACGCAATACATGTGTACATTTTAAATCAAAATTAATAAAAATTGGACTGTTTTCGTCTTGTAATTGCATTTAATAATGCAATTATCTTGAATTGCATACTTATATAATATCAGTGCAGTAAGATGGGTGGAAAAAGCAAACAAGCACATAGAACTAAGAATAATGCTCGAGTACGTAATGTTGTTTCATTTTCAGCGATTTGTTCGTGTTTTGATTACGTTTCTTTACAATTTTCATCTATTTATAATACGTGGCGATCTCAGTCATCTATGACAAGTTCCCGTACAAATTAATAAATCGGATTTATAGTTACATAGGTACATTACAATTTTCTATATATGATATGATATGAGTGAGTGTAGGTCAGTATTTGCTCAGTATAAATCAACTCTTTCTCGGCTTGAAAGCATTGTTCATTTATAGCTTCAGCTGGTATCTAATTAAATAGCTTCTGAATATATTTTTACTTTTTCCAATTATTAGACCAAAATACTTCACAATAAATTCGAAATCTAACATAGCAAATGCTATGATTGCAGCCATCGAGCAGTGGTCGTAGTGCGGAGTTGTTGGGTACATTTAACACAGGAGTGGTGGCAGGCACGGCTCTGTTCCCGACACTGGCTGCTGCGGCTGCTCCGGACTCCATGCTCAACCCGGACCTCGCACTCTGCATCAAGAAGCTCAATAAGAAAGATCCTATCACCAAAACCAAGGTACAAAAAGTGCTTACCTATCTAAATAGTTTGTAAATTGTTAACTGATAACAGGACTTCATCATCATCATCATCAAATTGCATAATAGAAATTTTTCTTTATTTAGGTATAGCCATGGTATAACTTCAATGTAGAATATTTGTGACATCCCATGGAGATTTTTTATTGCATCTTACAATAACTCAGTTTGTGAAATAGCAGTCTTAATTCTGCTATCAGAGAGATTACTATTATTACTTTCAGGCGCTGCAAGAGTTGAATGAGTTGATAACAAATAGCAAAGTGGATGATGTGGTGGCCATGCTGCCCAACTGGACATACTTCTACAAGACACTCACAGTAGACCCTGATAGGAAAGTTAGAGAACTCACACAAGTAAGTTTACTTTCAGTAGTAATAATGGGATAGGTTCATTGTAATAATGTTTAAAAACCTAACCTTGGTTTTTATTATAGCACTGTAAGATATCAATAGTTTTCTACTGGTGACATCTAGAGTTTCATTTCACGCAAGTTTATACAAATAACATGAATAACTCATAAAAATTTGCTGGTAAGTACTTCGTTACTGTTGTTTCCTTTTTGTTAATTCTATTATTTTTATTTTTTTCATCTGGTCTTGCGGAAGATCAGCGCTGTGGTGGTGTTTTACTTAGTAGGCACCTCCACAGCATAACACTGAGCATGGTCTTTTTGTCGCCATTACATTGTTTTGTTATAATTATAATATTCTAATGTCTTTAGATATAAGATTTATGTTAAGCTATTGCTTGTACACATTTATGGTGACAAATAAATGATTTTCTATTCTATACTCTGTTTTTTTAACGTTGCGTTATCAATACCAACTTATTTTGCTGCCCATAAACAGCTATTTCCTTGCAACTTAGCAGAGGTTCAAATTTCGGAACCGCAGACAATAACCTTGTTACAAACATATGTTTTGCGGTTGACTTTCTTTAAAATTGTAAAGAAAAAGTAGTTTATGGACCGCAAAACAAGTTTGTATCGATAACGCTACGTTAAAAATACGGTGTATATTCTATTCTAAAAATATCTTATTTTTACCAGTGTTTTAATATGTTTAGTGTTATTTATCCCACCAAAAACATAAATGTAAAAATAGAAGCCAAGTTCTTGGTAGTTTGGTGCATGGTTTGCACAAAAAAGTTGTGATATCAAAAAAGCGGGCCAAGTCAAGGGTTTGTTAAAGTAATTCTAAGCTCTTCAATAAGGTATCATTTCTAATAACTTGGCCGTTGTAGAGAATAATACAAACTGTCACCTACAACACCACTCTACAACGGCCAAGTTGCATGAAATGATACCTTATTGAAGAGCTTAGAATTACTTTAATAAACCCTTGACTTGGCCCGCTTTTTTGTGCAAACCATGCACCAAACTACCAAGAACTTGGCTTCTATTTTTACATTTATGTTTTTGGTGGGATATCATGACTTTTTGTCGGTAATTTAAATTGATCTAAATATAAATTTACTATTATTCAATATTCTTATAATTATGGGAGTGGGTAACATAACTTTTTCAAGTACGACGGCTTTAATTGCAAATATCTCGAGACATACATATTTAGGAAACATAGTTTTAAAGAAACCTTAACTTTATTTTACAAGACCTATCTAATGACACCCCACTCGATATAGTAGGTAAAAAAATTAAAAATGCCCCCTTTTCCCCCCTATATATATTTTTTTACTTTTTTGAATTTTTCCATAATTGTTTCATTACAATCTATCATCATACCAAATTTGAACTTTGTAAGTCATCTGGAAGTAGGTTAGGTTTTTGATCTATATGTCAGTCAGTCAGTCAGTCAGTCAGTCAGTCAATCAATCATAAAAATACCGATATTCAAACGTTAATATCTATTTAACCCTTAGAGCAACACGGCCTTCCGCTCGCCCGGAAAGGGAGTCGCCATACGAAGCATTTCCCCTCTGTCAATTTCTAGCCCACGTATGGCCCTGTGGACCTACGTGTTTATAAAAACTATTTGCGCGCAGACATTTGACATAAACCGAGTCTAGTCGCTCAAGTGAATTTCAAAGATTTGAAAATGCCGAATTGCTCAGTTTTCTGCTGTAAAAAGAGGTCTGCAACATCAAATTTACTAAAAGATGGTGTTTCATTTCACATGTAAGTTAATTCTTATCATATTATTGCTATTTAATTACAATAAAACATTAAAATCAAATATTTTTTTCCAAAATTGTTGTCAGATTTATAGTAAGGGAGCTTGATGTCAAAATGATCAATGATTTCCTCTCGCAGCTGTAACTTTATAGGTACACTGGTTAATTGCGTTTTTCTAAGACCTCCTGTGCGCGTCAGCTGCGATGCCGTTGGTGGGTCTAGCCGTGGTAGATGAATAATCAGAATCACGTAAAAATCCGGGCAATGATCAATTCCTGAGAGAATTTCCTGCTACTAGTCGTTCTTCAGGTTCATTGACTGAGCATCCCCTATCAGTTTTCGGTACGCTGTCCCTTAGAGCTAGCACGCACGGCGATTTTTTTCGCGCGAATTAAATCCGCAAAAATCTGTGTTGTATGGAGTTGTATGAAGGTGCACGCACTCGCGGAAAAAATCGCGCGAGATTCCTCATACAAATTTCCCCCCCACCCCAACCGCGATTTTAATTCGGGCGAAAAATAATCGCAGTGCGTGCTAGGCCTTAGACCCGGTGTACTTCGAAAGTATATATTATCAGAGCATCGGGAGGTCTTAGAAAATGACCTTAATCAATGTACAATGTAAGGCCTAGCACGCACTGCGATTTTTTTCGCGCGAATTTTTTCCGCAAAAATATGTGATGTGTGGAGTTGTATGAAGGTGCACGCACTCGCGGAAAAAAATCCGCATGTGCGGTGTGAAGGTAGGGTTGCCAAAAGTATTTTATATAATTTACGTTTCATCATACAACGTGTAACAGAAAGGGTATATGCATCGAGAAATGTGTGAATCTACCCATGAAACTGAACAACTTTCCCTAAGAAACATAGGTCGAAAAACGTGGCAAGTGGCAACCCTATGCTTAGCGCAAGCTACTATTAACGTGCGTCTCAGCTGAGAACTGGATACAAACTGATCAAAATAGCACGAAATTTTACCCGCTGTGCGTGCAGGTCCAAATTCCATCGCGCGAGTATTTCTCGCGCGCGATTTAATTCGCGCGACAAAAATCGCAGTGAGTGCTAGCCTAACAGCTGAAAGGAAAACATTGACAATTTAGATCTATGGCTCTCAGTCTATTGTTTACATTGGATTCATTTACATAGTGATGTCCCGTTACATTCCATATTGTTTGTCGATAAACGACGTCCGGTTTTTGGATAGAAATTTATTTATTTATTACACTTTTTTGTATTTACAGCTTCCCTAAAAATCACGAATTAAGGGATTTATGGATTTATTTATGGAACCTGGAATCCCACGCGGAATAGTGTAATTTGCTCAACCCATTTCTTGTCATCCGCTTTTCGAGTCCTTCCAAGCAAAAGAAGAATTTTAGTGGAAAATTCAATACCAACTTTGATAGTTTATAAGGAATATCGAATTTACTGAAAAAAAAAACACCTTTACTTTCAGTTTTTTTAGCATACTTATTTATGAACTAGAATATTTTCAAATGTTGGAAATTGTAGACCATGAACTAATTTCTTAAATGTATATTTTTTTAGAATTTTCCATTGATTCGTTTAGGAGAAATATCCTTTTAAAAACAACCATTTGCCGGTAGAAATTCCCTTTAATGAGTTTTCCTGTGTAAATGAAGGTTGTTGCGTGGTGAAAAGTATCCCATGTCTTACTGCTGAACCTAAGTTATTATGTGTACCAAGATCCCGATCCGTCCGAAACGTGATTATGTAGATCCTACATAAATAGCTAATAATTATTGTCAGTAATTAATTAGTAATTGTTTAACTGATAATAAAGATAATTATAACACGTAATTTTTTTTCAGTTTGTTACCTTTATTTCTTCTTCCGAAATTGAAATTTATCGATATCGTTGCATCGACAGTTTTCCAGCCCTATTTATGTTGTTGTGATACACGAATTGTTGCGCGATTGTTACAAAACTGACTTGTGCGCATATTCCCCCCCGCACTTCCCCTCATGCTTTGACAGACTTTTTTGAATAGAATCAAATCGTTATGCCTACTCCCTTCCGGGCGAGCGGAAGGCCGTGTTGCTCTAAGATTTAACCGATAAAGCTATGTTTATAAAATTTTGTATATTTGTTTATTTACGTAGGGGGTCCTGATATGTAAACCAAATTTGGTGTATTTACGTTGAATAGTTTTTGAGTTATTGAGGGGTCAAAAGTGACTCCAAATGGTTCCTGTAAAATAACACACGGTGCTGCCCGCCAGTTCTCTGCGTTTGGCTTGAACTTGGCTGGACACGCTACCGCGTGTCTAGATTTCTATTAGTTTAAATTTAGCTTAAAACCACAAACAGATCCATTTAAATATCCTATTGATCCAAAAATCAGTATCAGTAAGTCAGTATAAACAAGAGAGTAAACAGTTTTACAGAGAAAAAGGTTCATACATATCACAAAGCACACTATTATACAGTTGTGTGGAGCCATGTGTCAGTCATCCTGCCACATTTCCCTGCCATATCAGCCGCGTTTCAAATGTGGAGCCCGTATTTTGTGAAGGATATAGACCTACTGGAAAAAGTGCAAAGTTACAGGAGTTTGAAAAAATATTTGAACCCACGTTTAAGGGGCCACAATTTTAAACTATCCAAGACTAGAGCAAATAACAACCCAAGAAAGCACTTTTTGAGCAACAGGGTGGTGGAGGCTTAGAACAAATTGCCAGAAGACGTTGTAAATGCTAAATCCACAAACCAATTTAAAAATAAACTTGATAAATTAAAAAATAATAACTGATGATAAGAAAACCAACAAGGAATAACTGGATACAGGCAACTAACAGTTGTCTCAACTGCCTGCCTGCTAATAAATAATAATAATATAAATCTTTCTGTTTGTCTTTTCTCTTTCAATATTAATAGGACGAATCTTAGACCAACAAAATTGTACTAAGCAATGAATTTGTCTGTTTCTTGCAGGTATGTCACGGCACGCTGGTATCTACATGCGGGCGACAAGTGGCGCCGGTGTTGAAGGCGCTGCTGCCGAGCTGGCTGGCCGCGCAGCACGACGACCACGCGCCCGCACGCTCCCGGGCACAGATAACTTTACGGGTTAGTACACCATGCAGGATGTATCATGTGGTCTATCTGTACCTTTTTTATTCTGTGAAATCGCAGCTTATTTTTAATACTATGTCACAATAATAAAATTACACACTTGCTAACTTCATCAGTTTGTAGCAATCTACAAATATTGATCGAAAGACTGAAGACAGAAATTTTAGTTTGCTTTTTTCTTCAGCAAAATTAATAAGTGTGTATTGTTTTAAACATCCTACAGAGTACATTCCCGGAGAACAAGTTGCCGGAAGCTATTTCGTTCTGCAAAACAGAAGTACTTACACACATGATTGACAACATCCTGGATTCCAATGCAACTATCAGCAAAAAGTAAGTCTTTCATTTAGGCCGTGAAATCGCTAAGCAGAATAATAAGAAGAATTTTAAAAGAGATGAATTTTGAAATCTACTATTTTGTATCCGTTTAGGTTAGATAATGAAGAGGAACGTTTAGCAGCAGCGACCCGCGTATCATGTGGGGCTCTAGGTGGACTGCGATACTTCACACAGAAACTTCCAAACACTCACGATGAGTGGTTGTGGAGCGAGCTTGCTGGACTACTCAAAACAAACGCCTTTTGGAAACTGGCGGGACATTCCGCTCCAGAGGTATGCTTAAAGTAATTAACCAAAATGATGTAGTGGCCGCATACCATAGATATAATTATTGCGTCTAGGATGCCATATGACGTTATACTGTGGGAAAATATCACATACTTTTTAAATAATTAATTGTATTTTTTTGCCTGCCAATGCTTTAAATAAATGCGCAAGCAATGTGTTTATAATAGCAAATCTACTTAGAAAATACTCCCCCACCACACCACTTAGGTCCGGTCCGCCTGGTACAACGCAATCGGTGCCCTAGCGGAACGATTCGGCACTCAATGGGGCTCCGCTCACGGCTTGCGGACACTGAAGCTCTTACTCCAAGTGCGGGAGACAGGTGGCGCCGCGACTTCGCTGTGGGCTGCGCTACTCGCCAATTTGAGAGCCGATCCGGTGAGTTATTTTATACAGAACTAATATTTAGTCTTGGCTTTTCAGCCCTTCAGATACCTTTAGTAATCTGGATCCTAAAAGCCACTCCAATATGACCAACACTCAATCAAGACGTGAAAGGTAGATCTTAGGCGTATATAGGAACCCTTATACTTTATGCTCGCTTTATGCTTTTTCATTTATATTTTTTTCAGGAGTGGTACTCCCGCCTTGAAAAGAAGGAACTTCTATCAAAGAGAATAATAGAGAGTCTAGAATCCGGTGGTTGGGGTTCTGCTCGAGCTATGTCGGAAGCTCTACCGCAGTTGTTGAGTTTGCTTCCGGCCGCCGCGCTCACTAGCGATTTCTGCAACGCGCTGTTCGACGCGTGCTTTACTGGGTAAGTGAGGATCCTATACTCGTATCTGCTTTATAAGTATAATTCACTGATAGATGACTTCAAAAGCTGGTATTGCGCAATCCTAACATCCTATTTTTCTTTCGCAGGCTCGAAAAGCGAAACATAATGAGTTCGAAGAGCGAGCGAGGCGCTTGGATAGCGGGCATCGGAGAATGCGTTCACGTACTGGCCGAGCGGACGGACCTGCCAACAGAAATAGCACCGTCAGCACTGGGCCGCTGGCTGCGCTGCGTGCTCGGTCACAGCGCGCCGGACATGCGGGCGGCGCTGGTCGCTAGCCTGGAGCCGATGCTGCGCGGGTGTGTAGTGTAGTACTGAGATAGCACCATCAGCGCTGGCTGCTGGCTGCGCTGCATGCTCGGCCACAGCATTATTTTTTTAATAGTTTTCTATACTTTACAGTTGGGCGCGTATCCAACGTCTGGAGCTGTTACTGCGCAGTTTCTGGCAGAACGTGGCTTGTTCCATCGCTAAGCAACTCAAAGACCTCGGACCGAGAGTGGATGATAGCAAATTGAAGGAATTACTTGACTCACACTCACTGCTACTGATTACACTACATGAGGCGTTACAGGAGGTAAGAATAGTTCCTCGGCTAGTATTTGAATAGTTACGGATTTATTTAGAGATGTTTCACGTTCTCTTTCACGCTATAACTGAAGGAATGGAGACAACAGGTAAATACTTAAACCAATTATTATGATATCATGATATTATGGATATGTCGCAGGGTCTATTTAAATTAAGTACAAATATTTTAAGGGTGGATTTCTGTCATCAAACTGAACAACTTTCCCCAAGGATCATAGGTCGTAATATGTTGTTATGTGTAACAAGTTGTTCAGTTTGATGATAGAAATCCACCCTTAAAATATTTGTACTAAATTTAAAAAGACCTTACTGCGACATTTCTTACAATTTAACGGCTACCTTAACCTAACCTCCGTGAAATTATAATGTCACTAAGAATAGGCCGTTAAATTTTAATAAATGGAGCCGATTGGCTATTTCCCGTGTAATTATAATTTCACTAGCGTAATTATAATGTCACGACCATCACAATTTACCTGCGACAGATACAAAAGCTCATACTTTGATGTAAATGTTTGATGTTAAGGCTCCTGCACACTATGCCGCCGGCACTGCAATGCCGGCGGGCTGCACGGTCCGCGCGGACCGCACGCGGCTCTCGCGGTCGCGGCACGTCGGCTTCCTTTGAAAGATGGGTGCGCGGCAAGGCGCCGGGCGGCATAATGTGTAGTAGCCTTTATAGAAGTTTTCCTCTTTATTAAAGCTGTCATAGGAAAAGTTTTTTTTTGCTTTGATTTTAATAGTCTTATTAGTTTTATGTTTATGTAACCAACAAGCATTTTATGAGTCCAATGAAAGTACCGTTAAAGTAGGTAGAGCAAGGCCATTTAAAATAATAAAATAGCACTGCGTAGTGTACACAAATATATTCGGATCAGACACTATTTATTATGGGGATAATATTCATGAATAGACATATAGGTACAACTTACATTAGGATGATCGAGGTCGTGTTTGAGTAACGCTGCGAGCAAGTCGTCAGTTCCCGTCGCCGCGCGCCGACCGAGCAACGTTACCTGAACGAGGTTATACTACATTATATAGCCATAAAAACAATAAGTATATCAAAGGAACTTTGGTTATACCGGATATAAGGAACAGCTTCCCACAATCTGATAGGATAGGGGTCGTTGCTTAGTCAACGAAACTGAACCACTTTCACAAGGTTTAAAAAAAATACTTCCCTATACAAATGAACACCTCGACTAGACAGTTTGTATACGGAATTGCGAGAAGCCAATAATTTTTTCATTGCCTAAAAGGATTTCTTTTTGGAATAAATTATGTGAAAGTTGTTAAAGTTCCACTATTGAGTAATATAACATTCTACGTACAAGTTCCACTTACTCAGCAACCTCTATCAGTTTGTGCGAAGTACCTTTAAATCCTACAGTTGAAACCTAAGTAAAGGATTGATAGTACCATATGGTAATATGAAAGAATTATTTAATATTGACTGTGCCACAGATAATATAATACTATACTAGTACAGATGCCTAACGTCATACAACAATCTGGTCCGCATTAAACGGGCAGACCGCCGGGCAGGCCCGTTTTTTAGGACATATATGTGACGCAATTAAATAAAACATTTACTTTATTTGAACAATTTTTCACGGTTTAAATCTGTTAGATGAATGTTTGTTTATAACGGGTTACCCGACTTAACCGTAGAGCCATCTGTTGATATTTTTAAAAGCTTATTTACTGTAGTACGCTACGGAATGGGACCCCATGACATGACTGTACTAACCAATCTTGCGGCGAGTTTAACAACTGTAGTGTTGGTGTTGGTGTCGGCGCCGGAGTGGATCACGTACGACACCAGCTGCGAGATCGCGCACACAGAGTCATCCGACGCTGGGATATCTGTATACAACGGATATTATTAGCTTATTTACTATATAAAGTCTCCTTCCATGCTGGACTGGGAGCGAAAGAAAACATAGAATGTGCCAGCTGCATCTCCTCCCGGGTATGCTGTAGAAGTCAGCAAAAGGGATTCGAGGGTTACAGTGTATTGCAATTTAGGCAATGGCTGACAACCTTTCGCTGTAAGTGTTGCCACAGCCCTTTGCCAAAAATAACATAAGTTGGCTCGAAAAGGAACATTTTGGCCACAAAAACTTAATTTGTAATATACTGGTGGTAAATAAAGATTTTTTTTTTGTGTACATTTGTTTATCTCCCTTTTGGTCTCCGATTTATTATTATTATTATGTGTTTCACCATTATCTCGGGACTATAGACATGAGATCGACATGAGAGGAAAAATAACGTAAAATGTTACTTTGTAACATTGTGGCAACACTGCACTGTAATTTCATATCTCTATCAGGAACCGTACTTTTGAACCGCTCGAATTGAATTTGCATGCGAAAGAGCAACTTCAGGGCTATTTGTATGGAAATCGCATGCGAAAGTTACTCTTTCGTATGCGCATTAGAGTTCGAGCGGTTCAAAAATGCGGCTCCTGAAATGACCGTCAAAGCTTGTCAGACGTGGCGGAACGGACCTTTGTTTGGGCCGTTGACGTTTCGCCTGCCCCATTAGGGATAAAGGCGTGATTGTTTATATGTATGTATGTACGTATATAAAGTCAATCTAGTATAACAATAACACGACTTACCTCCCTGTTGGTCAGGAGTGAGGCATGCTACAAGTGTATCCTTGGCCATGTTATCTCCCGCCAGCGCGGCTCTAGCGGTCCTCACGAGGGCGGCGCGCGCAGGCGCACTGCGGAGCCATGCGCGCGCGCCCGGGTACTCGCACCGCACGCGCACGCGCACGCACAGAGGGAGCGCCCAGTCGGAGAATGGTGTGTCCAGCTAAATATTCAAAATATGAAACCTCTAAATATACATTATGAAAAATTTCGCACGAGAGGGATTCGAACCCACCACGACCTAATTTCGACGGAGGCATTTGAATGCACGGTGGCCTAACGGTTGAGGCATCGGCACGGTACGCCGAAGGTTGTGGGTTCGAATCCCTCCCGTGCGAAATTTTTCGTATGTATATTTAAAGGTTTTTAAAAAGCATTAACACTTTAAGTGTCAAAAATTGAAATAAAAGATTCAAAATATGATTAAGGAGTCTTAAAAAAACTTGAAAGCAAGAGGAGACGTGCGGTGCTGAATCCTCTCAGATAAAATATATAACAATAAGCCACTACTTGGGTCAAACCCAAATCAAAACTCATTCAAGTACGTTCCCGCAAAAGGTTCACCTTTTATTCTACATTGCTTATAACCGCGTTAGAAATAATCCCCACAGAAGTGAACAAATCTGATCTAGAAGCGACATCACTACTGAAGCATCAACTCAGTGATTGTTTACAAAGAGTGTGTTCGCAATACGCGGAGTTCGCGAGGGACTCCGGGCGGGTGGAGGTCGTGTTGAGAGGGCTCATACCGATGTTGGAACTCATGGGGTCTAAGGAGGTCTGGACCGCGATGGGAGGGGCTTTGACCACGGCGTGAGTATTTTTTACTTTTGAAACAAGTGGATCAGATAGACGTGCTAGTCAAATTAACACAAGAACTGAAGTGAACCCTATAAAATGTTGTGTTAACTCTTCAAGAGCGTACGTGTTGGCTATATCTACCCCAACTCTATGACTTTTACTTTAATTAAGCTTGTATTGTTAGTCAACCTTATTTTTAAACAATATGTAATCCCTGAAAGGGCGCAAGTAATAAACTAGCGTGGGCGTTTTTATGATTTTTATTATTTTCTAGCCCTGCAACTCCTTTCGCCCTGTGGGAGCTAGGGCTGTACCCGTGGCTGAGTACAGAACCCACATGTTGCTCGGAGGCTGTTCACGTTACATTCATGTTGTTACCACACCTCACTTCAGACCAACAGTCGGCAGTCTTCACTGCTTTTGAGAAAGTAAGTCTTGTACATTGTTTATTTAATTTCAACTTGCTTGTTTATGATTTTGTTTCGATGAAGATGACGCGGTTTATAAGCAATGTAGAATAAAAGGTGAACCTTTTGCGGGAACGTACTTGAATGAGTTTTGATTTGGTTTGACCCAAGTAGTGGCTTATTGTTATATATTTTATCTGAGAGGATTCAGCACCGCACGTCTCCTCTTGCTTTCAAGTTTTTTTAAGACTCCTTAATCATATTTTGAATCTTTTATTTCAATTTTTGACACTTAAAGTGTTAATGCTTTTTAAAAACCTTTAAATATACATACGAAAAATTTCGCACGGGAGGGATTCGAACCCACAACCTTCGGCGTACCGTGCCGATGCCTCAACCGTTAGGCCACCGTGCATTCAAATGCCTCCGTCGAAATTAGGTCGTGGTGGGTTCGAATCCCTCTCGTGCGAAATTTTTCATAATGTATATTTAGAGGTTTCATATTTTGAATATTTAGCTGGACACACCATTCTCCGACTGGGCGCTCCCTCTGTGCGTGCGCGTGCGCGTGCGGTGCGAGTACCCGGGCGCGCGCGCATGGCTCCGCAGTGCGCCTGCGCGCGCCGCCCTCGTGAGGACCGCTAGAGCCGCGCTGGCGGGAGATAACATGGCCAAGGATACACTTGTAGCATGCCTCACTCCTGACCAACAGGGAGGTAAGTCGTGTTATTGTTATACTAGATTGACTTTATATACGTACATACATACATATAAACAATCACGCCTTTATCCCTAATGGGGCAGGCGAAACGTCAACGGCCCAAACAAAGGTCGTTCCGCCACGTCTGACAAGCTTTGACGGTCATTTCAGGAGCCGCATTTTTGAACCGCTCGAACTCTAATGCGCATACGAAAGAGTAACTTTCGCATGCGATTTCCATACAAATAGCCCTGAAGTTGCTCTTTCGCATGCAAATTCAATTCGAGCGGTTCAAAAGTACGGTTCCTGATAGAGATATGAAATTACAGTGCAGTGTTGCCACAATGTTACAAAGTAACATTTTACGTTATTTTTCCTCTCATGTCGATCTCATGTCTATAGTCCCGAGATAATGGTGAAACACATAATAATAATAATAAATCGGAGACCAAAAGGGAGATAAACAAATGTACACAAAAAAAAAATCTTTATTTACCACCAGTATATTACAAATTAAGTTTTTGTGGCCAAAATGTTCCTTTTCGAGCCAACTTATGTTATTTTTGGCAAAGGGCTGTGGCAACACTTACAGCGAAAGGTTGTCAGCCCATTGCCTAAATTGCAATACACTGTAACCCTCGAATCCCTTTTGCTGACTTCTACAGCATACCCGGGAGGAGATGCAGCTGGCACATTCTATGTTTTTCTTTCGCTCCCAGTCCAGCATGGAAGGAGACTTTATATAGTAAATAAGCTAATAATATCCGTTGTATACAGATATCCCAGCGTCGGATGACTCTGTGTGCGCGATCTCGCAGCTGGTGTCGTACGTGATCCACTCCGGCGCCGACACCAACACCAACACTACAGTTGTTAAACTCGCCGCAAGATTGGTTAGTACAGTCATGTCATGGGGTCCCATTCCGTAGCGTACTACAGTAAATAAGCTTTTAAAAATATCAACAGATGGCTCTACGGTTAAGTCGGGTAACCCGTTATAAACAAACATTCATCTAACAGATTTAAACCGTGAAAAATTGTTCAAATAAAGTAAATGTTTTATTTAATTGCGTCACAATGTCCTAAAAACGGGCCTGCCCGGCGGTCTGCCCGTTTAATGCGGACCAGATTTGTTGTATGACGT